>JAZBGZ010000269.1:23892-37787 GCA_037414795.1 Stenodera caucasica | reverse complement strand
TTCCAAATGTGAACATCTTTACTAGTGCCTTTAAATTTATCGAATCCATATAATGATTTATAATAATTTTGGACTTTAGGATCGAGAAAATCTGGATAACTTGTAGAGCCAGGCCAACACCAACCTAAAATAAAAATAATTCCAATAAACTAATTAAAAAAATATTAATTGGGTGAATAACCTTCATAAACATTCCCATCTTTATTTTTCACATAATAATCATTAGCTAGAGCATCTTCATGTAGAAAATAACCATTTTCTCTTTTAACATGTGGATCAATAATTACAACTAATTTACGACCAGTTGCTGTTAAATTTGATATCATTTCATCTGGATGACTGAATTTGATTGGATCCCATGTGAAATATTTCTTGCCATCTGTATATTCAATATCTAACCACATTACATCAACTGGAAAATCATAATTATCGAAATTTTCAACAACACTTGTCACATCATCTTCATCATTATAATTCCAACGACATTGATGATAACCTAATGTGAAATACTACAAAAAAATAATTAATTTTTGATTATAAAAATGATAGTTTCAATTAGATACTTGAGGTAGTGGTGCTACTCCTGTAAGTGAGGCATATTGACGAACTGCATCTCTAGGTGTAGGTCCCATTAAAATAAATAAATCCACAATACCACTTTCACTCATAAAATGAGCTTCAACACTATCTTCTTTAGAATTTCCCGATACTAAATTAACAATAGAAGAAACAACATTTGTATCTTTACTATTTGTAATATCGACCCAAGTTTCAGCCGCATTATGCCAAAATGCACCTACAGTATTCTTCAAACTAAAAACAATCAAAATCAATATATTTTTTTAAAAATAATAATGGAAATATTACGAATGGGCGTATACAACGGGAACAGATCCATAAATAGACATAGTTTGATCAACTTCATATTCGAAAACATCTAAATTATATAAACGATAAGGATCTAAACCACCAGGTCCTGTACTACGTAATGGTAAAGAATCAGCATGTTCTGGTAAACCGTAAATTCTTAAAGCTCCAGGAAATGAAACATCAACACCTACAGCTTCCGGTCCACGTGGTTTACTATCATGATGACTTTTGAAATTTTCTTCCCAACTACCTGGATCTTCTTTAACTTGTTCTTCACCCTCTCTAAAAACCATATTGATTGTAAAAACAATAAACGATAATGTGTCTAATTCTATTTACCCTTCAGGAGCTTTATTGCGTAAATGTTCAATATTTAATAATCCTTTACTATTAACAACGGCTACTAGAATATCGTTATTATAGAAATCGATTTTTAGAGGATTAGCTGTGATGACAGCTTTGTTATTATTGCTTGTTCGTATAGCGACATAATTTTGATTACGTTCCACAACTTCGAGTCTGAAAATACTTGAAATTTACAAACAAAATCGATAATAAATTTGATTAATTTTACTTGGTAGCTTGTGGTTCGCCATTTAGAGCACCTTGAACTTGATATCTCGAATGAAGTGGTTTTGTTTCATCAATGGAAACACGAAATATTCCACCATTTAAAGCTGTTAATGTGAATTTAAATAAAACATCAACATTTGCTCGTTTCAATTCAGCTTCAACCGTATTCTCTGATATTTGTAAAGTATCTAGATTTAATGCATAATTATTATCGGATTTGGTATTTCTTAAACGTCTATGCAAATTAGAGAGACAAGATTAGTTTCGATTTTTATCTAGATATTATCAATAACTCACCTACAAAAGCTGCTTTGTTCACATGTTTTGAAATTATTTCGATCAACGGCGGAACAAATCTTTATTATAAATAGAACGAAAATGAAAAATCTGAAAATTACAAAAATTCAAATCATGTACCGGCTCTATCAAATTGCTAATTTAAACAGTAATTTTGAATGGTCCTCAAATTGATTATAGGATATATGGAAATTTGGGGTTTTATTCATTAATAAAATTGGAAATTTATTCGAATTACTCAAAGAAAATTAATGATAATTAACAAGAGAAATTACCTGAAACGCGACGCCATGATGATTGACGATTTGGCAGATGTCAAAAATATGCTAAAGGTAGCTCTAGTACGATTTTGGTGCACTAAATGACGCGGGCGTTTTTAATTGGCCGAAAATGGCGCTTCATTCGAATTTTTCAAATAAACAATAAAACCAAAACAGTATATTTCAAATCGATTAATGGAGTACAAACTGATATATAAATGCTGAATTTTTAAGGGGTAATTCTTTTGGGATCACGTGGAAATAGCGATGTTTTCCGCACATTATCCAACCCTAAATATAACATAACGACTCTTTCTAAGCCAATTCCACCGCCCGCATGCGGAGGACAACCATACTTAAATGCATCAATATAAGCAGCAATTTTCTTGATATCTGAAAATTATTTATATTTTTGTTTTGAACGAAATTATCAATAATCGATGTTACCAATATCGTGATGTTTGGCACGTTCAGTTAGGAATTGTGGGTCGTGAATACGTTGTGCGCCACTCAGAATTTCTTCACCTCGCATAAACATATCGTAAGAATTGGATGAACGTACATTATTCGGATCAGGCATTGTATAAAATGGACGTACAGCTAACGGATATTTATCTAGAATATAAAAATCTGTATTGTATTTGGCTTTTATCAAACGTCCCAATAATTTTTCAGCCGGTGTATTCAAATCTTCTTCGGGCCCAATTTCAACACCGGCTCCAGCTAGAAGTTTACGTCCATCATTATAATCCAATACTAAAGGTGGGTCGAGAAATGTGAACGGTTCTACCGAATATTGTTGGTTTACAATATCAATCTCATAACTAAACCTGCACAATTATAATAAAAATTATGGCTTTTTATATTGAAATTATAGGAATATTGACGTACTGGTCGCGTAATTGTTTGAACATTTCCGTAAATAAATTACCAATAGTCAACATTACTTCATGGTAATGATAGTTGAAGGCCATTTCTAAATCTAAACCGGTGAATTCGGTTAAATGTCTGTGCGTATTCGAATCTTCAGCTCTAAAAACAGCACCAATCGTGAAGACTTTCTCGAAGTCTGCTGCTATTGCCATTTGTTTATACAATTGGGGGCTTTGTGCCAAATAAGCGGAACCTTTGAAATAACTGACTGTAAAAACATTAGCACCACCTTCTGAAGCTGCTGGAATTATTTTCGGTGTATGAATCTCAACGAAACCTTGTTTCGTTAAAATCTCACGAAATAAACGACAAACACCAGCTTCTAATCGAAAAATAGCTTGATTAGCTGGTGTACGTAAATCTAAAACACGATTATCTAAACGAGTATCTTGATTGACTCGTATATTCAAACTTTCCGAATCCTAAAAATTATAATAAATTATAGATAGTTCTAGTGATAAGATTATTTTTGATTACATCGCTTTTTTCAGGTCTACTAGCGTCTTCAATCTGTAACGGTAATTGCGGTGCGGAAATTGAAACTACCCAGATTTGCGACGCCACTAATTCGACTTCTTGTTGTGAACAACCGGCGATCTTAGCATCAACTTTAGCAACATTGGCTTCAACATCAAAAATACTCTCTTTAGTGATGCTGAAATCAGGATTTGATTATTTCGATTCGATGATTATCGAATTGTTTGCGTACTTGCTAGCGAATTTCACCATCGATTTCGAGACTTTTTCTGAAACATTCACTAGAATTTGTACAGTAAATTCTTTTTGTCTCAATACAATAAAACATTGTTTGCCTCTAGCTCTACTTGTATGAAGTCTACCACGTACCCAGACTGTTTTACCAGCGATGGATTGATTCAAATCTTTGACATAAGTAAAAACACGTTCTGTACTCGAATCAGATGATTGAATTAACGGTAAATTGCCGTACTTTCCATCAGATACATCATCTGAAATATATTTAATTGAGTAATAGTTGATTATTCTCGGTAATATCTAAAAAACCTTCTTCTTTAATTGAGTTTTGGGTTTGATCAGTTTTGGCTTTGTGTTCAGCTTTCTTTGCTGCTTTTTCAGCTTTTTTCGCTTCCTTTTTCGCAGCTTTCTTACTATCTTGTTTCTCGTTGCTATCAATAGTCGGATTTTCACTCATTTTACCTGAAATTGAAATAATCATATGGTCACGTACACATTCCTTGAACAGATTTCATCATAATCTAACTATACGATTAAGTGATAATATTGATAAAAAAATTAACCTTAATAGTTTTCTTGATTATTATCAATCGAAATTTATATCAAATTACTCGAAAGTCTTGAAAATAATCGGAAAATAACCGGAAAATTGGACTCTAACCTACAAATCAGCTCAATTGCCCAATGCAATGTGAAGTTGAAGCTGTTAGGGATTTTAATAAATATGGTGGTATCACTGTTAATCCTATTTTTTATTTAATTTTACAGCTATTTTATCTGTCTATTCAATTAATAATAAATTTATACTATAATAATATTTAGATTTATAAGATGTGGCAAAAATAAAGATTTCGAAATTTGATAGCTAGTTTAACTCATTTTTGTGAATTTAAGTTTCGAGTTTAGTTTTTTAATTCTGTCATGTTGGTACGTATCATTCCTAACTTCTCAAAAATTCTGTCAAAGATTATCTGTTACATGCGAGTTCAATTATTAATTAGTTTTGATTATTAATAAATTTATTCAAGCGTGTTAAAAATGGATACTGATTTAGGTAAGATCACCGTATTTTAAATATTCAGGAGAATATCTCATAATTCAATTGAATATGTTATTGAATCGCTAGTTAAATTGAGATTATAATTTATAATAGATGAAGCTTCATCAAAACAAGCCGTTTCGCCTACGGAAAGTGATCGCTCATTTTCCCCATCTATGGAAATAAACAATGAAACGGCTCATAACGGTTCAGCTGAAGTATACTCCGAAAATGGTTCACATAAATCTAGATCTAGATCTCCAAAATCTATGTCTAGATCACCATCACCAAAATCTCGCCCTGAATCGCCACAATCACAACCAGGATCACCAAGATCGCGATCTGGTTCATTGAAATCTAGATCAGTATCACCACGATCACGGTCAGCAACTCCCAAATCGACAAAATCTAGATCAGGTAGTCCAAAATCTCCACCTAGTTCACCGAAATCACCACCACATTCTCCAAGATCTCGATCGACATCACCACAAATAAATGAAAAAGATCGATCTAAATCTCGTTCAGCTTCACCAAGACGATCACGTTCACGTTCAGTCAGTCGAGAATCGGAAAAATCAAATCCACGATCTAGATCGGTATCACCATCATCCCCATCTAAACGTCAATCACGATCGAAATCTAGATCACCAAGGGTGACATCTAAATCATCAGAACGATCACGTTCAGGTTCTAGAAAATCTAGATCTAGATCAGGATCATCTCCAAGAAAGTCGCATTCAAGATCACCATCTGGTTCACGAAAATCCCGGTCAAGATCGCCAGCAAATTCAAGAAAATCTCGTTCGAGATCACGATCTGGCTCTGCAAAGTCTGGTATTTCTCATCGTTCCAGATCTGGTTCTGCAAAATCTGGTGTTTCCCATCGTTCCAGATCTGGTTCTGCAAAGTCTGGCGTTTCTCATCGCTCCAGATCTGGTTCTGCAAAATCTGGTGTTTCCCATCGTTCCAGATCTGGTTCTGCAAAGTCTGGCGTTTCTCATCGCTCCAGATCTGGTTCTGCAAAATCTGGTGTTTCTCATCGCTCCAGATCTGGTTCTAGGAAATCAAAATCGCGTTCAAGGTCCGGTTCTAGAAAATCGAAATCACGTTCAAGATCTGGCTCTAGAAAATCCAGGTCGCGCTCAAGGTCTGGCTCCAGAAAATCCAGGTCGCGCTCAAGGTCTGGCTCTAGAAAATCCAGGTCGCGCTCAAGGTCTGGTTCTAGAAGATCAAAATCACGCTCTAGATCTAGATCTGGCTCAGCTCGTTCACGATCACGTTCAGGATCGAGAAGATCTAGATCGCGATCTCATTCACGTTCAAGATCTCGATCAGGATCAAGAAAATCACGTTCAGGTTCAAGAAGGTCAAGATCTGCTTCAGTCCGTTCACATTCAGGCTCTAGATCACGATCAAGATCGAAATCCAGATCACGTTCCAGATCTGGATCTAGATCTAGATCAAGATCGGGCTCTGCAAGATCGAGATCCAGATCAAGATCACGTTCAGGTTCCCGTTCTGGAAGTGAAGGTGAAAAAAATTAAATATAATCTTCCAAATAAATGATAAAATAAATTTTATAATATTGTTTTAGGCGTAAATAGAGGTAAAAGACGTTTAGCTTCTGATTCTGAAGATGAAGGTGCTGCACCAAAAGCGAAAAAATTAAGTGGTAGTGATAATGAAGGTGGTGAAACATCAAATGCGCAAGCTGAAAAAATTGAAGAAGGTGAAAATGCTGTAGTCCCAGAAGTTTCCGATTCAGATGATGATGGTGATCGACCAGGGTAAAAAATAAATCAATTCTAATAATTTCCATTGATTAATCTGAATTTCAACATTTCAGAAATGTTTCAGCATCAGACTTTGAATTAATGTTACAAAAAAAACGCGAAGAACAATCAAGAAAACGTAAACGTAAAGATATTGATATAATCAATGATAATGATGATATCATAGCTCAACTATTAGCTGATATGAGAGCTGCATCAGAAGTAATTATGATTGAATTCTAATAAATAATCAATAATTTATAACGATATTTTTGTAGGATGATAGACAATTGAATCAAACATCACAGCCGGCTACGAAGAAAATTGGAATGCTACATAAAGTTATGTCACAATTGAAAAAACATGATCTACAATTAGCCTTTATTGAACATAATGTTTTAAGTGTATTAACTGATTGGTTGGCACCAATGCCAGATCGTTCTATGCCATCATTACAAGTACGAGAAGCTATTTTAAAACTTTTATCTAATGTAAGTTTTGATAAGAGGAAAAATTATAGTTTTTCAATTCATTTTTTTTCCAGTTTCCACGTATAGATCAATCAACATTAAAACATTCCGGTATTGGTAAAGCTGTTATGTATTTATATAAACATCCAAAAGAAACAAAAGAAAATAAAGAACGTGCAGGAAAATTGATCAGTGAATGGGCTAGGCCAATTTTCAATCTATCAGCTGATTTTAAAGCAATGTCGAAAGAGGAACGTTTACGTAGGGATCTAGAACAGCTCCCTAAACGTGGACGAAATGAACAACAATCGTCTTCGGAACGAAAAGAACTGAATAAAGCCATGAGCTCGGAAGGAAAGTGAGTATGAAACTTATTAATATTAGAACTTCATTTTTTTTTTTAAAAAGTGTTCTCGTATAACAATCTTATTTCTGTTTTAGACCATTAAGGCCCGGTGAAAAGGGCTGGGTGGCTAGGGCTAGAGTTCCGATGCCATCAAATAAAGATTATTTAGTACGGCCCAAATGGACATCAGAAGTGGATATTAGTAGAGTGAGTACTTGTTTTTTTTTATAATAAGGTGATATTTGTAACAAAAATTATTGTAGTCATCTAAGAAACAATTGAATCGTTTTGAGAAACATTATAAGAATTTCTTGGATGGGAAACGAATGAAGCAATCGAGGCGAGCTGTTGAGATATCGATTGAAGGTCGAAATATGGCTTTATAATCAATATTACTCAATTAATTACTTTTAATTTTATCTTAATTTGGAACTATATCCATTTATCAATGTAAATAAAGAGAATAGAAAGTGTTTTTCAAATGTGATTCTATGTAAAAAGTCTGCTTTTTTCCATGATTCAAATTTACATATTATTATTATTATTAATTGTAATTTATTTAAATAAATTTTTTTATATTTAATACTGATGTTTATTATCGATGTTTAATCGCGTTAATGCATTATTGGTGGATGATTTATGGTTATCTATCATGATATGGTTCTAATTTAGCTCAATAAAATGGATTGAACGTGAAGAGTGTTTACTCCCGTTTTTCATGAAATTATTGGACTTTCAAACATAATTAACCATCATCATCGACCAGGCCCTTCCCACTTTATTACTTACATCAACAATAACTTTTAATAAACTATGCATGTAATATGAAGATCTATGTCAAGGTCCATGGTTTCGATAGTGTATTAAAATGAAAAAAAGGGTTCATGGTTGTAGTTTTGTGTAATTAAGGTCGGCAGCAGATGGGAAGATTTTTCAGCAAAATTTATGAATTTCCAGTTGGTATTGAGGTTTTCCAGCAAATTTGCTGTTCATTACAATGAATAGAAAATAAATAATGGAAGTTCTATGAGTCGGGTTTTCGCGAAAGAACCAATTAAAATGGTTCAAAAGTACCATCCTCTCCAAGGCTGATAGAAAATTGATTAATAATATTCCAATATAAATTAAAATACAACTTTGACTTCTGTTGAAGGATTTTCACTTTTATCCATGTAGGGTATTTGAATTTCATTTATTATAGACCGTTTGAAGTGTCGTTTTATACTAATTTCTACCATGATTTATTACGACGAAATTACTGCAATAAATTACTATCGTTTATCATTTGAACACATTCTCGTGACAATTGTACTGCAAATTACCACCTTTTGTTAGTTTTCTTTTTCTCTTTGGCGAAATTATGCGAAATATGACTTATTTTCATAGAAAATCAAAATAGCTCTCTGAGGAATATGTCGGACTTCTCATGAGAGCTGAAGCCAATTTTAAAGGATATTTTCGCGATTGATTCGATTATAAGCCAAATTCTCGGATATAATTCAGTAATAATGCCACAAAATTGTCTTTTTGATCATTTTAAAACGATAAAATATATTTAAATTGTTTCTATTGACGACATTGCAGAATTGTCAAAATTTGAGGTTATGTCTAGTCTAACCTCAAAAAATGCTATTCTCGCTAAAAATTATCAACAATTATTTATTATTGCGAGAACACGTTGAAAAATTCCTCAAAAGTGGTCTATTACTCGATGATGATTTGGAAAAAGTTCTAGATATTTATGGTAATAATTTCGAACAACAGGAAACATCAAATGGGGCTAATGATATTAAATATTTGACTATTTTTAGTGTCTTAATCGTGCCTCTATTGTATATATTTACAAATATCGATACGTTTCTATTGTTTATTTGTACAACAGTATTGATAATAATTGCAATTATTGGTTGTTCACTATATTTGAATAATAAATCGAAAACTGATATTGATACGATAATTAGAGAATTGTCGCAAATTTATAAAATAAGCGTCTCAATTGGGAAATATATGAAGAAACGACATGATGTGGCCAAATTGAAATTGAACCCACCTCTAACATCAATTAAATCCGATTATATCTATTTGATTGATCATCAAAAACGTTCACATATCCAATTGTTGGAAAATTGTCTACAATTCGTGATCAAATCTCTACAAAAGTTTCCAAACAGTCATCAACTCATCGAAAATTTGAATAACAACCTCGAATTAATTTGTGCAATTGAGAAACAACAAATCGAAGATATTGAAGATGCTTTGAAGTTCGAAGAAACTCTAAAAGATGTATCGATACTTGTTACATCGTTATTTCTATATTCTTTAAGTTATTCGATGAGTTTAATTGTGAAATATGGTTGTGATTTGTTTGTGATTAACTATCAGATAAGCCGAATCGCTCATAATTCGGTGAAATTTACAAATGATTTACAGCAAAGATTCGATAAAATTCAGTATAAATACGTGATAAAAGGTGGACCGGATTCGGGAAATATTGTTAAAGTATTCGAGAGAAATAATATACGTGAAGCTGCGTTACAGAGTGTGAAAGCTGCTTCACTTTTATTCGAAACTGTTAATCATTTTTATGATAAACTACAAAACGAGAACGATGTGAAAACTATCAGTTTATATTTCGAAAATCTACGACAAGATGCCCACGATTATTACAAATCGATCGATATTTGGTGCAATATTTACAACACATCTGTAAAAAATCAAGAACGTCCAGATATACAAATTGAAGATGATCCAGCTGATGATCGTAAAGAGCGTGTTGATGATAATGAAGATCCACTCGAAACTATCGAAAATATTGAAGATCTGATCAATGCAATGAACGAAGACTATTACGAAGGCGAAGGTCATGAAGATGCGATCAAATTCGAAGATTCCATCGAAGAAATCGATAAATTGAAACAATTCAAATTGTTGTATATGGAATTGAAGCACAAATTGAAGACTAATAGACGATTCAAAGACGCACAACAACGACGAGGAATCGAAAATCAAGAAACTCCACAATTGTCATTAATGGAAATGCCGCCTCCACCGCCGCCAATATTTCCTTTATTTGATCGTCAAGATAATCGAACCGAAAATGAGGAATCGTTATTGTCTTCATTATCTGATAGAAATCTTCGCGATTCTATATTGGAAGGAATCAGACGGAATCACAATAATAGGGAAGAAGACACGTTCGAGCATGTTCCCGATGATGACTCGTCTAGCGACTGATTTTTGTTTATTATTAATAAATTAAATATTTGAATATTTGATAGTTTCAATTATTCCAGCAGTTCCAAAAAATATCTCTCGTGAAATGGAATTAGAAGACAGTTGCTCATCTCATTATTGTAGATGACTTTAATTTTGAGAGTCACTTTAGAGATGGGTTACTAGAGAGGAGTGTGATCCGAAATTTCGGCAAAATTGCATCTCTAATGTTATTGAATGAAGTTGTTATTCTTGCGAAAAATAAATATTGTAATTATGTGTAGTCTCTTATCGTCCATTCCACTTCCGTTATCATTTATTTTAAAATTCTATTTATTCATGTAAGTCTGCGTTCTCTTTTTTAAAATTCACCTTTTTAATTTTCCGAATCGGCTCAACGCAAAGCAATTATGTATATTGTAATCAAAAAATGATAACGTGGTAAATGAGCCGGTGGATGTTTCGTGTTCTTAACGACTTTCCACTCCTCAATCCCCCCCCCATATAAAATTCGTGAAAAACTAATTATAATAATAATAACCAAATTTTCTTGAACAAATAAAGTTTCCTGCAACTAGCCGATTTATCAAAATATGTAAACAATTTTATTTTATTTTATTATGCTATTGTTATAAATGCAATTCAGGAAGTATTGCAGCAAGACAACATAAATATGCAACTATAATAAATCTTCCACAATACAATCGACTTCCTTTTGTTCAAGTCCGGATAAATCGGCCGTTTCTGGATAACCTGGAATATATAAGGGGTTCATTGTCCTCAAGAAAGCCTATCATCAATTCCACATCCATTATGAAGACTTTCCATAAATAAAATTTGTGTTTGGAAATAGAAGGGTGACATTTTGTCGGGTGATCGAGTACAGGAAGTTGCCAGTTTTTTTAATTAAAATCGAGTTATTAATAATGTCGAAATTATTGTTATAATTTTCGACAATTTCGAATAAATAGAACATAAAAGTCGAGATTCGAGTGCAAATACCGTTGTAGATTTGATGGATAACGAGAATAGAATTACTGTCGTTAACAGTGAAATTGTGCAGAAATTTCACAGTTGGCTTATCCCACGATAATAGCTGAACGAGCCCAATTAGTCTAAAATTCGGCCCCCGGCGCCCATCAATTCGTTAATTCGGCCCGTTGTTCTTTGAAGAATGGGGGTGGTGTTGAAGCGGCGTCGACAAGTAGGTCGTTGAAGCTTTCTTGAGACTCGAAGCGCCACAGTTAAGCGGCGCTACCGTCGTCTCCTGCAAAATAATTTTTCATACATTAATCTAACACACAACACAGAACCGTATTCCTGCTGCAATGTGACTGATAAACACAACTAAACACCACAACTGTTATTAGTTAAAACAAATGTTTTGCTATTTTTATTTTTTTGTTTATTTTGAAGAAAACTCACTAGAATCGGTGGAAAATTGAAGTGTCTTCGGAAATTTGCACCGACTACTTGGATATTGACAATTTGAAATGAAACTGGAGATTTCGGAGTGAAATCGTAAAATTACAGGTGAGTGGATTAATTCGAATCGATAATTATTAAAAATCTCTGTGCGATTTTCTCTTTATTATTGTTCGGAAAATTCGGGAAATTCGACTCGGACAACACGATTTCGATGTGAACTTGTGGCCGAAACTATTTCATTGAATAATAAGGAGCTCACCTCGAAATGATGAATAAATTAACGGCAAAATCAATAAACTAAATGTGGCAAAAAATCACTTATTATCGTTCGAATTTCGCCAATACGGCCCAATTATCAACAATAATAATAACTATTATCATTGATAATAATTTGAACAATAATAAATGGTACACGTGTTGGCTTTGTTTTTGTGCGAATTGGAAATTTCAACAGCATCGATTCGAATTTATTTCGGTTGATGATGCATATTGTTTCTGATAATTCACCTGATGATTATTTTTTTTATTATTATTAATTTCTTGAAAATTGCATGAAACACGTAAAATAATAATACGAAAGTACGGTATAATAACTATTAATCTAGGTTCATCAACACTTAATAATAGTTTTGTTGGAAATCGTACAAATTTCAAACAATTCTCGAAAATAGAAATATAGATTGCTGTAATAATTAATTTTATTGCGCCTAATTAATTATGTAACTATAACATCGTTGCAATCACATTAATTACGATTTTTCACAATTATATAGAGCAGATCTTGTATGAAATTCCGATTACAATAATTTTTTATAAGTAGAGAAATTTCAAATGTTATTAATTCGAGATTTAGTAGAAAAATTTGCTATAATCGCCTATTGATTTTGGATGCGATACTTTAATGGGTGAAAATCCGGAAAGATCGCCGTAATTAAGTTCAGTTCGGTTAGGAGTCATTTTTCTTCCAACAAACGGATAACAATCTATTTTTATGGCTTTTTTGTGGAGAAAAGTGGATGATAAAAAGTAATTTCGAGCAGTGTTATTTTCGTCTTCCTTAATGACTGGAAATGTCTAATTAGTTTAAATTACTTTGTGTAGAGAATGGAGATACAGTTGTCCAAAATGGGATCACCGAATTCTTGATTGAGTCGTTATAGTAGAAAATATGCGTAGTCCTGAGCCTAATCAGCGACGACCTGGTCAGCAGTTCCAGCAGGATTTGGCCCGTTTTCTGGAGCCGGGATCGTTCACTGTCTTACCATCGGAGAATGCACCGCCTCCGGACCCGCCAACCGCGCCTCAACCCTACCGGTAATCTCTCGTTCAATTAAACAAAAAAAAATTGTAAATCAATCGATTTTCTGTTGATTGATAGACTGACGACGCCGTCGTCGCGACGACAGAAGAACCATTCGTTCGCGATCATAGCGGAACCGGGAAATAGCCGGCCGGGCTCCCGCAGTCCATCACCATCGGGCCGTGTAAGTCCATTTCGCGGTCACGGCTTCAATCCGACCGGCTCCCGCCACGCCTCACCACCACCATCAACAGCACCATCGAAAATACCGAAACTACAACGACATGATAGCTCAGCGATTTTCGGCGAACGTATCGACGATTATCTATCGTCGCCAAATCGAAGAAAATTGCACTCGCAATTCAGTCAAAGTTTGACGAATATCTCGGCGAAGAAACCGCCGCCTAGTCCCAGACGACAATTGGACCAGCGTCAAACGAATCACAGATCGTTCCAGCGTTTGAGTCCGATCATCGGCAGCTCACCTGAGCCGAGTCAATCGCAGTCTTCCCCGAAATCGGGCAAAAATCGGCCGTTAAGTCAGCCGCCAAGTAGGTATAGTTCGCCGAGACGGAAATCACGTGATCCGAGTCCGAAGCAATTAGCAGTGAATCAATCACCGAGTCGAATACCAGTGAAGAATAATTATAGAAACGTTCAGGCTAAAGTTAACAGTTATA
>JAZBGZ010000268.1:33828-59713 GCA_037414795.1 Stenodera caucasica | reverse complement strand
AGAATTCTAGACTCATGCAAGTAACGCGATAATTTTGAATAATTCAAAGATATTTCTATTTCAATAAATTAACACATGACGCAATTTTTATCGAAAAATTCAAACCTGTTTTAAAAAACGGTCACAATATTTAAGTTGAAGACTCATATAAATAGAGAATTGGTTACAATTCTTCTCAGTTTCGTTAAAATCATTCAACATATTATTTAAATAGAACAATCATGTCGAATATTACCTGGATAATATCAGCAACGGAACTTTTATTAGTTTTCCTAGTAACAACAATAATAATTAAATATTTCTATTATCGGCAACGTTATAAATATTGGCAGCGAATCGGTATTGAACAATTGAATCCTGTATTTCCCATTGGTGATTTATCAAAATCTGCATTGGGTATGGAAAGTGCATATTTACGATTAGCAAAATTACATCAACAATTTAGACAAAAAGGCTTACAATATGGTGGAATATATTTTTTTAAAGGACCGATATTAATGATAACGGCCCCGGAATTAATCAAACGTGCCTTAATTACCGATTTCGATTATTTTATTGATCGTGGAATGTATGTGGATGAGAAGAATGCTCCAATTTCCGGAAATATATTTTCGATTGAAGGTGAAAAATGGAGGAGTATTCGAGCGAAATGTACACCATTTTTCTCAAGTGGTAAAATCAAAAATATGTACAATATTATGACGCATCATATCGATAATTTATTGAAAATATTGAAAGAATGTGATGATGGATTAGAATTGAATATTAAACAGAAATTGACCCGTTTAACGACCGATATTATCGGTTCGTCGGCATTCGGAGTCGATTGCAATAGTCAGAGATATCCTGACAAAGAATTCCCTAGGATGGTTGATAATATTTATAGCTATGGTAACTGGGCATTGATCAAATTATTTCTACAGGACGGATTGGACAATCCTGGGAATATTATGAAAATCTTCAGTCATAACAAAAAAGTTGTGGACTATTTTACAAATTTAGTACACGATGCTGTTGATTATCGCGATAAAAATAATGTTGTTTGTGAAGATTTTTTGAATCTTATGCTGGAAATGAGGAGGGAAAGAAAATTGAGTATGCCACAAATTGTGGCCCAATGTTATGCATTCTTTGCTGCCGGTCTTGAAACGTCTTCATCGACAATGAGTTTCGCATTACATGAATTGGCCCACCATCAACAAATACAAGATAAATTGAGAAAGGAGATTATTGATAATTTAGGCAACGACATTAATCAATTCAGTTACGAGACAATCCTGAATCTGCCCTATTTGGATAAAGTTTTTAAAGGTATCTATCATCAAAATTAGTTTTTTACTTTACCTTTTCATTAATTTACAGAAACTTTACGTAAACACCCAATTGTCGCAGCTTTAAATCGAATCATTAATAAACCATATAAAATACCAGGTAATGAAATTGTCATACCACAAGGCATACCTGTTATAATATCAGTGATGGGTCTACATCGAGATCCGGAATTTTTCCCAGATCCAATGAAATTTGATCCTGAACGATTCGATAAAGCAAACAATATTGTACCATTTAGTTATCTACCATTTGGTGATGGTCCTCGAAATTGTATAGGTCTGTTTAGAAATTTCGATTAAATTAAGTGTACATTTAATACATACATAATAATTAATTATTATTGTTGTTTTTATCAGGAATGAGATTTGGTATATTGCAAACGAAATTGGGACTAGCAGCTTTATTGAGCAATTTCAAATTTCTACCGGTAAAAAATTCTAAGCGTGAATTAGCAATTGACTCAGCTACTAAATCAGTTGTTTTGGAAGTTAAAGATGGGCTAGTGCCTGTGAAATTGATGAAAATATGAACTGAATATCGATGAACAGCAAATAATAAAAGTTCAAGAAAATATTTTTCAATTTCTTTGAGGAATTTCCTTCAATTATACCTAAACTGTTGTGAGAGAAAGAATTAAGTTTTGAAGGATGATCCAGTCAAATTTGATTTTTATCTATTTTTGTTTTGTTTCAGTCATATGATCGGACAATTTCATTGGTGAATTAGATCGCCAAATCGATTTTTACTAGAGACGTAAAGATGGCTTATTATTAGATTAGTTAAATTTTGCGGCGAGATATCATCAAATGAAATCGTTAGGGGCAATTTCAAAGAAAAAAGCACAAAAATAAAAAAGATTCAACATAATTATTTATAATGATGAGGCATTTTCTGCGACCTCTTGTACGATACATCAATTTTTATTGTCATTATTAATCTGTATTATTTTTATTATTGATTTTATTATCTATTAAGGAATTGTTCCAATTATAGAATCAATAGTGAAAAATTAAAATAGATTGGTCACTATAGAATAAATTGGCATCTATACTTAAATCCAAAGAGTGATTTCAATGTGAGGTAATTATTGTGAGATCTTGGTGTAGACATTTCTCATTTTCTATCCCAAATTCAATCCCATTATCGAACAAGTTACTCACAAAAATATAATGAGATCGTTTTTATTTCAACCTCAAGCTTTCGAATTTCCGAAAATCTGCTCCCAAAATGAGAGACCAGGCCAAAAAATCCTCCCTTTTTTCAGTCTTGGTTATAGTAAAATAGCAGTCAAATAATACAGCTTATAACTAATTAGAGTAATTAGAGGAAATGATAGGAAAACGCATATCATGCTAATTAATTAGTTTATATAGCATTAGGACTATGATCATGAATAATTATGACAAGAAAAACTATTTTAACATTTATACAATGTAGTTACAATTACCAGTATATAATGTACATTGTGTTCAACTGTTGTTTTGAAATCGAACCATGTTCAATACAGATTGGATATTAAAAACAACCGAATTATTATTTGTTTTTTTAATAACAATATTGATCTTTTGTTATGTTCAATTTCGTCGACGTTATCAATTTTGGAAACAATTGGGCATTGAACAATCGAATCCAATATTTCCAGTTGGTGATTTATCAACGGCTGGATTAGGTGAGAGTAGTTTACATTTGAGATTAGCGAAATTATATAATCAATTTAAAACGAGAAAATTGAACTATGGTGGTATCTATTTTTATAATGGACCAATTTTCTTTCCTATATCGACTGATATGATTAAACGTATCTTAGTAACAGATTTTGATTATTTTATCGATCGTGGAATGTTTATTGATCAAGATAAACAACCAATTTCTGCTCAAATTTTCTCAGTGAAAGGTAAACAATGGAAACGAATCCGTTCGAAATTGTCTCCAACTTTTACATCCGGAAAAATGAAAAGTATGTTCTATATTTTCGCGGAAAATGTTAAAAACTTTGTCAATATTCTTGAAAAGAATGATAATGGAATCGAATTAGATATAAAAAAGTATTGCATCCGATTAACAACGGATATAATAAGCTCGACTGCTTTAGGTATTGAAAGTAACAGTTTGAAATATCCGGATGCTGAATGGCCTAAAATGGTCGATAAAATTTTCATTGCCTCAAAATGGGAATTATTCAAATTGATTGTGAATGAAGGCATACAAAATCCCGGCAATATAATAAAACTTTTATACAGTGATAAGAGAATTGTTGAACATTTTACTGAATTAGTCCACAATATTGTCAAATATCGCAATGAAAATAATATAGTCCGTGAAGATCTCATGAATGCCTTACTGAAATTGAAGAATACAAATGAAATAACAATGGATGAAACTACTGCCCAGTGTTATATATTTTTTTTGGCTGGATTCGAAACATCGGCGACAACAATGTCCTATATCATACACGAGTTGGCTCATCATCCACAAATACAGGAAAAGCTCCGAAAAGAAATTTTGGAAAATTTAGGAAAAGACATCAGTAAATACACTTATGAAACACTCATAAAACTACCATATCTAGATAAAATCATGAAAGGTATTTAATTTAATTTTTCTCTGTAATGGTCTTTGAAATATTTGCTTTTGTCTCATAAAGAAACACTCCGAAAATATCCAGCTGCAGCAACGATGCATCGTCTTGTTGAAAAACCCTACAAACTTCCTGATAGTGACATTGTTCTACCAGCAGGAACACCAGTGGTGATTTCAATTGTTGGACTACATAGTAATCCAGATTACTTTCCTGATCCGATAAAATTTGATCCAGAACGTTTCAGTGATGAAAATATTGGTAATATTGTACCATTCAGTTATTTACCATGGGGTATTGGACCAAGAAAATGTCTCGGTAGGCTCATACAGTATCAATGAGAGAAAATTCAGATTCGAATTTTGTAAATTATTTCCATGTTCCAGGTATAACATTTGGTACTTTGCAGGTAAAGCTGAGTGTAGCAAGTTTATTTGCAAATTTCAAAATTTTACCAGGTAAAAATTCACAACGGCAACCGGTAATTGACACAAAAACTACGTCACCAATTTTGTGTGCCAAATATGGAATACCTGTCAAGTTGATCAAAATCTAAATCTCCTATCTTGTTCAGTTTGATATACAATAAACTTATTTCTGAGCATAAAAGTTAATTAATTGTTTTATTTTGATAGCAATTCCCGAAAATCTCTCCTCTGGAGAAATAATCACTCGACTAATGAGCGCCCATCTTTAGAAATGTTCAAGGCCATTCAGAAATAACCTCACTTTTATTTCAAATTTTCTCAAGATATCCTATTAAAATTTGTGTGATAAAAATGGTAAATTTAGGTGAAATTTTTCCTAATTTCACAGCAAAAACAACAATCGGTGAAATGAAATTTCATGATTGGCTTGGTGATTCGTAATTTATTTCATAAAACATTCAATTTTATATTTTTCAATTGTTTCTTACTTTTTGTAGTTGGGGTGTTTTATTTTCACATCCTGCCGACTTTACACCAGTTTGTACTACAGAATTAGCCCGTGCTGTAAAATTATTTCCTGAATTTGTTGAACGTAATGTGAAAATTATTGCCTTATCATGTGATTCAATTGATAATCACGAAAAATGGTCGAAAGACATAAAAGTTTTTGCTGGCTATTCAAATGATGGTTTTCCATATCCGATTATTGCCGATGAAGATCGCAAATTGGCATGTTTATTGAACATGTTAGATCCGGATGAAAGAGATTCAGATGGTTTACCATTAACTGCACGTGCTGTTTTTGTTGTTGATCCGAAGAAAAAGATGAGATTATCGATTTTATATCCAGCAACGACTGGACGGAATTTCGAGTAATAATTCAAGTTTTTCAATTGTATTTTTAGTTGATTTTTGATGAAATTCTAGCGAAATTCTTCGTGTGATTGATTCATTGCAATTAACCGATAAACATCGTGTCGCTACTCCAGTTGATTGGAAACCGACTCAAGATGTTATGGTACAGCCCACAGTTTCAGACGAAGAAGTTAAAACATTATTCCCATTATTAACAGTTGTTGCATTACCATCTGGTAGAAATTACATCAGACAAACGCCACAACCATAAAATGGAAATAATTTTGATAGAATTTGTTTTTCTAAATTTATTATTTATGGCACAAGCGAAAATCAAATAAATTAGTTTATATTTGTACATGATAATAATGTTATGGATTTCTACAAAAAAACAAAATTCACCACAAAAACTGACGAGACTCCAAAACAAACACATTGTAATACTAATTTCAATAAAACAACTGAATCATGAATGAGATATCACAATTCATCGTTGAATTGATGAATATTGTGCAAATGATCACCATAATCAGTTACCTCGCTACCAACGAACGTATCATGATGGTCCAATGCTTCATTAAAACTGATCAAATTATCATGATTATCGTCACTAGCTGCAAATAAATGCTGAATTTCTTCTTCAGCAATTTCACTAAAACAAATACCAACATAAATTGAAAAAAACATGGTATTAAAAAAAGGAACTCACTCATTACTAGGTACTACCCAGGATAAAATTTCATTTCCTTTCAACAAACCATCGTGATCTTTATCTAAATCCTGATCGAATTTATCTTTTTCAATTTTCAGCCAATCTTTATCATGATCTTGGCCACGATCACCAATAAATTCTTGAAAACTCAATGCACCATCACTATCTTTATCTTTATCGCGCAATGTCTGTTCTAAAATTATTGGTAGCATAGCTGGATGTTCTTCTGGATGAGAAAATGGTACCCATTCAACTGGATCCAAAACTCCATCACCATTTGTATCGGCCGCTTTCCACATCGCTCTATCTTCCTCAACCAACTATAAAATTTAATTATATTTGTATATTCCTACAAACAATATAGAAAATGATAGAAATACATGATCATTATCATCTCCAATTGGGAGTGTATCTTTCTCATCTAAACCATAAGCGTCTGAAAGATATTCGCCCCAAGTTATGACACCATTACCATCTTCATCTGCATCTTCGAATCTTTCTTTGGCCTCCTCTTCTGATAACATTCTAAAAATTAATGTTCAATTGAAAGAGTTTCAATTAATATTAATCTGTAATTACTTGAACGATCTCAATATCCAAGCTTTCAGTTCTTTTTTATCGATAAAATCATTATTATCCAAGTCCATTTTTTTCAACAATACGCCTAAACGACGTTTCGCTTCTTCTGGTGGTAGATGGTCGAATTCTTCTGCTTCTTTATGACTACCCAAGATAGCTTCATGATCGAATTCACTATGATGTTCACCACTATCTGTGAAATGACTGTGATCTCTAGGACTGTAAGCCCCATCTTCTACACGTTCTTTATCATGGGGCTCATTTGAATGACTGTGCATCACACCGGCAGACGCCAAATACAATGAATTTACTCCAATTGTGACAATGATAACAATAAATAAATTATTAGAGGAGCGCATTTTGTTAAGTTCAAAATAGGATACAGCGTAACTTCAGCTTTAAATAGCGATAATTTTTTATTCAAATTCGATGTCACGTAAACATTGTTTATTGGTACAGCTGACAGAAATTGTCAAAATGACACTACAGATTACCAACTGTTTTTTAAATATATCAAATTTCTTTTATTAATTTATCATTCAAATTTTTCTCGATAAATTAATGAATTATCATTTAATTTATATTTAAGTACGATTCAATCAAACTATGTGGTAAATTTAGAGATTTTCTGTAAAACCCTTTGAGATTGGTAGTATAATCTGTCAAATGTCAAACAAAATTTAGGTTATCGTCTTCAAGATTCATTAAAGTTTAATTATTAATTAGAATTAATTTTTTGCAAATATGTGGGCTGATACGTTATTAATTGTGTTTATTTCAATATGTACCGCTTTATTGGGAGAAGGGTTAACCTGGTTGATGGTTTATAGAACTGATAAATACCAAAAATTGAAAGCTGAAGTTGAGAAACAGAGTAAAAGACGTGAGTACTTTGTTTTTTAATTTATTAATATTAAAATGAATGATTAATTACTAGTTGAAAGACGTAAAGAGACCCATGGAGATTCCTTAGATAAACAACACAAGAAAAAAATTGAAAGAGAAGAAGAAAGATTGAAGAACAACAATCGGGATTTGTCATTAGTGAAAATGAAGTCGATGTTTGCTATTGGTTTCGCTTTCACTGCCCTTCTCAGTATGTTCAACAGCATGTTAGTATCGAATCTTTTGTTATTTCGCATGAATTTATCGAATTTTTTATAGATTTGATGGTCGAGTTGTTGCACGTTTACCGTTTTTACCACTGACGTGGATTCAGGGGTTGAGCCATCGTAATTTGCCAGGCAGTGATTATTATGATTGTTCGTTTATATTTTTATATATTTTGTGTACAATGTCAATTAGGCAAAATATACAGAAATTGCTTGGTTTTGCACCGTCAAGAGCGGCCTCCAAACAAGGCAATAGTTTATTTGGACCGGCTCCTGGACAGTTTAAATAAATTGAATAAATAGTGATTTATTTATACGTTAATAATTTATTTAACCTTATTTAACACAATAAATAAATATTAGATTAGTGCAAGATTTTAGAGACATTTAATCGCCTCTTGAAGCTCGGTGATTGAACAAGACCAAATTGAACACACAATTAGTGTATTATTTGTCTTTTTTTTTCCAATTCAATTATAATTATTAATAACTGTTTCAGAACAATTACCGTATTTGAATATGTGGAAAATAATGGAACAATTTACAATGGAATCTCAAAATTAATATCTAATTTAACATCTCGAGCTAAACTAACAATGCTAGATAATTTCACTACTAATCTGGCAGCTTCATCTAAATTATCAACTGGTAATATTTTTAAGCCAGAACTGGCTATCAATACTTTAGCATCATCAACATTTGTACCTTGTAAACGACACACAATCGGTAAACGTAAATTCAATTCATTTGCTGCAGCAATAATTCCTTCAGCTATAACATCACAACGCATAATACCACCGAAAATATTGACAAGAATTGCATGGACTTTTGGATCGGCAGTGATAATTTTGAAGGCTTCTTTTACAGCTTGAGCTGTAGCACCACCCCCGACATCTAAGAAATTCGCTGGTGAGCCACCATGTAATGAGATAATATCCATTGTGGCCATTGCTAAACCAGCCCCATTTACTAAACATCCAATATTACCATCTAGGGCGATATAATTCAAATCGAATTCAGCAGCACGGACTTCTTTTTCATCTTCTTGAGACCAATCGCGTAAAGCGAATAATTCTTTTTGACGAAAGGCAGCATTATCATCGAAACGGAATTTGGCATCCAATGAAAAATCTAAAATGGCAAAATTATAAAAGTTGAAAAAATCTAAATCAATATTTACATTGTTCTTGTTCTCCTTCAGCATAAGGATTGATTTCAATTAAAAGGGCATCTTTTTTTAAAAATAAGTTGTACATTTTCATCAACATTTCACCAGTTTCTTTCTTTTTTGAACCTAAACCGACTTTTTCAGCAACCTTCTCAGCTTGTTCCTGACTTAAACCTTTAATAATATCGATTGGTTCGTAGAGTATAGCTTCAGGATTTTCTTTGGCAACATCTTCAATACTGACTCCGCCTTGTGAAGAGGCGATTATAACCGGACCCTAAAAATTAAAATTTCAGACAATTATACAAATTTCAAAATAAAGAAAAACGTACAGAAAACGCTCGTTCCATCATTACAGCAAAATAGAATTCTTTCCGTGGAAATTTCCGTTCTGTTACCATAACTGCATTACAAATTAAACCTTTTTCACCGGTTTGTTTAGTAACTAATATTTGTCCTAACATTTTACTGGCGATATCAGCCGCTTCGTCCGGTCTAAAATTGATCAAAAATTAAAAAAATATTTTCGATTAATTTCGAATATTTGACATACGAATAAACCATTTGTACACCGCCTTTGAGACCGCTTTTGAAATGACCAACACCACGTCCACCTGTTAATACTTGGGCTTTCAATGCAAGGTCTTTTGTATTTAAATCTTGAGCAATTTTTCTAGCTTCATCAGCCGTTTTAGCCACACCAAATTTCGGTACTGGTATTCCTGCATCTTTTAATAATGTATAACTTATATGTTCGTGGACATTTAAATTTCGAACTTGTTGTTTTTGTGGTTGCCAATTAGATTGAGAACCTAAAATCTAAAATCATCTCTAAATAATTTGAAAATTTTATGTAACAATATAATCTATTATTGCAAAATTTTTGCTAGTTAAATATAACTGTTATACAATAGACTTTGTTCAAGGTCAAAAATTTCCATTTCAATCAAGACTTTATCAAACAACTGATAAGACAAGAATTCATTTATACGTTGAATGATTGAATTTACCTTTGGTCCATTTTTTATAACGAAATTTTCAACCAAAAAGGCCGATCGTAGCATTATCACAACTTGATTTGTCGAAAAGTCAAAATGTAATTTTTTAGTAAATTTACTATAACAATCTTGGTAGAACTGTTAGATGTCACGATGACAGTTAATTAACCTCTAATTTCATTTAGTTTTTTTTCAATTAAGTTTAATCTTTGATTAAAATATCATAGATTTAGATAAAAATTCCAATTTAATTGAGTTAGATCTGAACAAAAATAGTACAAAGTCCGCATAGCTGAAAGAATGCTCAATGAACTTTGAACATAACCAATAATAAACTAAAAATAACTTACATGTATAACATTTGAATTTTTTGTTGATAACATTAATATTTATCTAATTAGGTGAATTTATATAATAACCAATGAGACAAAGCCTCAAATTTTCATCAATTTATACCAATTATCTATTCCCCTTATTGGGAAATAATTGTTATTAAACACAACTTTGAACTTTCTTTATTCATAAATTCCTTATCTTATAGCAGATTTAACGTTAAACTAGATCAAAATACAATTATTGATATTTTGTTATCGATTTAAACGCCGGTAACTGTCAAATATTAAATTATATTAACAAAAAGATGATGAAATGCTGCGAAATCAATGTAACTGTAAGAAAAGCGAAAAAGGAGGATATGGTTCAAGTTTATAAATTAATCAAGGTATTTTATCACGATTTGATGACAGTTATAAATAAATATTTATATTTTCTAATTATTATACAAGGTCATCGTTCGATTTGATTATTTTGTTCCTCCTTTGTAATAATGATTATGATAAAATTAAGACATCCTTTTAATTTTTCTAGGAATTGGCTGAATTTGAAAAATTAGAAAACCAAGTGAAAATCAACGAAACAGTTTTAATGGATGATGGCTTCAATACTGACAATCCATCATTTACCTGTTTAATAGCCGAAATTTCTGATGGCCATATAATTGGTTATGCATTATATTATTTATCATATTCAACGTGGTTAGGTAAATCGATATTTTTGGAAGATTTATATATAAAACCAGCTTATCGTGGTAATGGTGTTGGTAAACGATTATTTATGGCTGTTGCGAAAATTGCCCATGAAATGCCCAGTAAACGTTTGGATTTCCATGTATTATCGTGGAATCCAGCTATAGAATTTTATAAACGTTTCGGTGCAATAAATTTAACGATAACAGAAAAATGGCAATTATTTCGTTTAGATCAAGACGCCTTAAACAAATTAACTATTGACTTGTTGTAATTGTATCAATTTCATTATACATTTTTTGATGAACATAAAGTAGATGTTCTTCTAATTTAGCTTGACGACTATAAAATTTATTACAAATCTGACATCTGAAAATTAATAACAAATCAAGATTAATATGAAAAATTGTTATAGGAATAAACTTACTTGAATTTCTTATTATTTTCGATTATATTCGAATGTGTTTTTTGATGTACAACTAAATTATAACGTTCGGCAAATTTCCGTCCACACTGATTACAGCTGAACCGTTTCTCACCGGTATGTACTCGCATATGCCGTTTTAAATGCGATGCTGACATTAATAATAAGCCACAAATATTGCATTTATGCGTTTTTTCACCAGTATGACTTAAGCGATGTATATTGAATGATGTGTGATATTTGAAACATTTGCCACACATATCGCATTGATACGGCATTTGGCCGGTATGTATCGGTAAATGACGGATCAAACCACCTTTTTGGGTAAAGGATTTATTACAATATGAACATTTGAACTGATGTATGCCGTTATGGATGCCTACATGAATTGTTAAGGCTTGTTTACGTTTATAACTTTGTCCACAGATCTCACAAATATATGAACGTTCTTTATTATGTGTTAACATGTGATTTTTTAATTCACGTAATGTTCGCCAAGTCTTTTTACATTCATTACATTCATACGGTTTCAGTTTCTTTTCAATTTTTGTTGGATTTTCATCAACGATTTCATTTCTCTCGAGAGGCTTCACATCAACTTGGCGATCCAATATATTAACATCTCCTTCTAAAGACATATCAAGTTCATCAATATCTAATTCATTCAATTCTGGGTGCTCTAGTTTCAAATGATTTTTAAACATTTTATTCGAGAATTTCTGTAAGCAAACCGAACATTCTTCCAATTTATCATCATCTTTCCTTTCAATATGGTTCTCTAAATACGATTTCAATTCATTTTGAATTTTTTTAGCACGTAATTGTAAATTATCTAATTGATTCAATAAATAATAGCAAATACTACAAATTAAATAATTCGTTGTTGTTTTTATTAGATCATCACCAACAAAGCTTTGTAATAAATTTATTAATACTGTTTTGGAATATAATGTTTCTGATTTGTTTAGGTCATAATCATGATTTTCGACAATTTTATCGCAAATTGTGCATTGGACTTTGGACATTTTCTCGAATTATTTATATATATTTATCAACAATTAAATTAAGGTTAAGAACAACTGTCAAAAGTGACTTCGGCAAAAAAAATCGACTAGTTGGTTTTAGTGTAAATTCTATTACCACAACAATAAAATTCCTCTAGATTAGGTTTTAATTTTTAATTTTAAATAAATAATGCGTCATATTCGATAAGAATATTAATTATTGATAGATCAATTTTTGGTGATTCAGTGATAACAATATTTGCGAATGAACTCGAAGAATTAATTATTTAGTAATTGACGTTCTTTATTGTTCGAAATGATAAAATCCCCAGATTCTTGACAGATGTTCCGAATTTGTAATCAAATGATATGACAAGTCGTTCATTATTGGGAAAAAAATTAAGAAGAATATTTGTACAGATTTTATAATTTTGTGATGATATCTTATTTGTTAGTAAGTTTCTGTTAATCAATTAATTAATTAAAAAATTCTAGTCAATTAATAAAACGCTTGTACATTTTCTCTAACTAAACGGTTAGCATCAGTTGTTAACAAAATACATCTACACATGTTTTTAAAGAAATTCTATTAATACCACATAATAGTCAGAAATTCGAGAATTGTTGTAAATAAATCAAGAATTTATAAAAGTTCATATCATTTATATAAATCTGTTGGAAAATTCAATGTTTATAAATTTAATGAAAATTGTATTTGTATTGGGTGATGAGTGCCACTGAAACTGTTGCAATTTTATCATCATCTACATCTAATACAGGTGTTAACGAAAACGAAGTGCAAAGTGCCTTGTCTGTTGCTTGTAGTGATAGTTCAGCTGAAGACGTACCGTTAGTTCCTGAAGTTGTATTCGATACAACATTGGATTCCCCAGGATTAAATAGAGAATCACAGCCCCTTTTAGGGGGGCTGGATGTCTCTTACAACCAATTTCCAGGTAGTTGTTACAATAAACAATTTTATATCGAGATTTTTAAAAAAGAGATATTTATGTTTCAGATGATCCGGCTTTTAGTGATTTAGTTTGGCAAGCTGAAGTGGCAATCGACAATGGCATATTTCCTGAACGGATATCACAGGGATCTAGTGGATCTTATTTTGTTAAAAATCCATCAGGTGTTAGTATCAATTGATTATAATCTAAAGATATTGCTCAAATTTTTTGCCATTTAAAAAGAATACTAATAAATTAGCAAAAAATAATCGAGCATACATTAAAATTGTAAAGAACAGTAATGGGTGGTGATTTATTGTAGATATGTTTATCAGCCATTGGTGCTGTTCTTACATTATTGATAAAGCTTATCAATTCAATTCGATTTATTGCTATTGATTGTTTTTTTTTCTAGAAAATTATAGCAGTTTTTAAACCAAAAGATGAAGAACCATATGGTCGATTAAATCCAAAATGGACAAAATGGATGCATAAATTATGTTGTCCTTGTTGTTTTGGACGTTCATGTTTAATACCAAATCAGGGCTATTTATCTGAAGCAGCAGCTTATGTTGTTGATTCAAAGCTCAATTTGAATATTGTGCCGAAAACTAGAGTTGTAAAATTAGTATCAGAGACATTCAATTATCCAAGAATAGATCGACAGAAAGCACGCATGAAACGAGCTATAATGGAACAATTTCCTAATGTCGGTTTGAGATTCAATCGTATAGGTCTTCCTCCAAAGGTATATTATTTTTCAATTATTTTATTTTATTATGATGGTTTAATTGTCAATAATTTGTAGTGTGGTTCATTTCAATTATTTGTTGATGGTTATAAGGATGCTGATTATTGGTTACGGCGTTTCGAAGTTGAACCTTTACCACCAAAGATAGCTCAAAAATTTCAATTAAAATTTGAACGTTTAGTTGTTTTAGATTATATAATTCGTAATACAGATCGTGGTAATGATAATTGGTTAATCAAATATGATAATCCAACAATAACAACAAATAATTTGAATGGTAAAAATATAATTCGTAAAAATAATGAATTAACAGAAACATCCGAATGGAATTTGGTACAATTACCTGAAATTAGTATATCAGCAATTGATAATGGGCTAGCATTCCCATATAAACATCCAGATAGTTGGCGTGCTTATCCATATCATTGGGCTTGGTTACCACAAGCTAAAGTACCATTTAGTAAAGAAACAAAAGATCTTGTATTACCATTATTGGCTGATATGAATTTTGTACAAGATTTATGTGATGATTTATATTTATTATTTAAACAAGATAAAGGTTTTTCGAGGAGTTTATATGAACGACAAATGTCAGTTATGCGGGGCCAAATATTAAATTTAACACAAGCACTGAAAGATAGTAAATCACCGGTGCAATTGGTACAAATGCCGGCTGTAGTTGTTGAAAGGTAAAATGAAAACTGTTTATTTTTTTGTTGAATTGAAATTGGCAATTTTAGATCTCAAAGTCAACAAACATCAAGATTTTTCAATTTTACACAACGTTTCCAGGACAAGAGCCCATTCTTTTCATGGTGTTAACAATTATCTAATGAGGAAACAAAAAAATATATACCCAAATAAGGAAATCATTTATTAAATCGTAACATCAGCTATTTACAAACGGTAATGTTATTGTTGATTTTAGTTAGTTTCATTTATTTTAATCGGATATATCTATTGTTAAAATTGTCATCTACAACATATGTTGTAAGAAAAAATTTAAAAAAACCAATTCCAATCATTTATTTTTAAGTGAAATCAACTACAATAAACTATATTTGAATTAATCACGGCGTACTTTTGCTGCCCTTGGATCATCATGTCTTATTACTGTATAAGTCTCCCGATATCTCCGATTGTCACCATCAATCTTATTATAATAGCATAAACCTGTTATACCTAAACCAAAACCAATTAAAGCCATAACTCCACTACCCATAATATCGGGGATTTCATGCCAACCACGTTTCAAAAGACTAAGTTTTTGCATGTTCGACATAATTCAAAACTGTGTTATTGAACAAATTTAATTTGTTTGAAAAACATGAATCTAAAAAGAAAATACCTGAATAATTACGATTTGTGTAATAAAGTTGTTAAATAACTTGATCACCAAATTTTTGACATAAGAAATACTACAGCAGCTTACGTAACATTAAAGGAAAAAAGTCACTAAATCACTCATCAACAAATCTTGAATTCTCAAGGAAATTTGAGTTTGTTAAGTTGCCTAAAAATTCTCACAATAATTCTCCATAAATTTAACCTCAAATTCCCATCAACATAAATAAGTTAAAATTTGAGTCTTCAATTAATTACTATGGAAATCGGTGAATTATTAGATTATAAGGTAAAATTAGTTGATAATCGATGGCTTTGGGTTGAATCTCATTACTATTTTAGCCACCGCAAGCAGTGAAACGTCCAGTTGAACAAGAGAACGACGATTCCGATCGACAAAAGAAATTGAGAAAAATTGTAAAAGATAAAGCAAATAAATTATCACGAAGTGTATCACCAACACCATCAATACAAACACTTGATGAAATTACCGAAGAAGAACGTCAAGAGATTTTAAAATTTGTCGAAACAGAACAAACACAAGTTAGTACAATTTTTTTTGTTGCTTGGAAATAGATATTAATTTAACAAATTATAGGGTGAAATTATTGATGAAGCAGCAATAAAACGAATTGTCTTGAATTTTGAAAAACGCTGCTTAAAGAATCGTGAAATGCGAATCAAATTCCCAGATTCTCCAGAGAAATTTATGGAAAGCGAATTAGAATTACATGAAATCTTACAAGAAATGAGAGTATTATCGACAGCGCCTGATTATTATCCTTTGTTAGTTAAACTACAAGTAATTCCAAGTTTGTTGGAACTTTTGGCTCACGATAATACCGATATAGCTGTAAATTAATCTAATTTAAAGTTTAATCGATATTGATAATTAATTTTTCTAATTTAGGTAGCAACAGTTGAATTATTGCAAGAATTAACTGATGTTGATATTCTACATGAATCAGAAGAAGGTGCGGAAGCCTTGATTGACGCATTATTAGAAGACCAAATTATAGCTTTACTTGTACAAAATTTAGAACGTTTAGATGAAAGTGTTAAAGAGGAAGCTGATGGTGTTCATAATACATTATCAATTATAGAAAATCTAACAGAATTACGTAATGATATTTGTAATGAAGCAACAAAACAAGGTCTATTACAATGGCTATTGAAACGGTTAAAAGTTAAGGCACCATTTGATGTTAATAAACTTTATGCTAGTGAATTATTATCAATTTTATTACAAGACAACGAGAAAAATCGTGTATCATTAGGCGAACTAGATGGTATTGATACATTATTGCAACAGCTAGCATTTTATAAGAAACACGATCCATCTAGTGCTGAAGAACATGAACTAATGGAGAATTTATTCAATTGTTTGTGTAGTGCATTGATGGTGATATTGAATCGTGATCGTTTTCTTAAAGGTGAAGGTTTACAATTGATGAATTTGATGTTACGTGAGAAGAAAACATCCAGAAATGGTTCATTAAAAGTTCTAGATTACGCCATGTCCGGTCCATATGGTAAAGATAATTGTAATAAATTCGTCGATATTTTAGGTTTACGTACAATATTTCCATTATTTATGAAAACACCGAAAAAGAATCGTAAAAAAGTTTTATCAGCTGAAGAACATGAAGAACATGTGACATCGATAATTGCATCAATGTTGAGAAATTGTCGTGGTTCACAACGACAACGGCTTATCAGTAAATTTACAGAGAATGATCATGAGAAAGTTGATCGTTTATTGGAATTGCATTTTAAATATTTAGAAAAAGTTGAAACGATCGATGAACAACTTTATGACGATAATGATAATGACGAAGATGATGATAATTATATGAAACGTCTAGAAGGTGGTTTATTTACATTACAATTAGTTGATTATATTATTCTGGAAGTTTGTGCTGCTGGTCCTGTCAGTATTAAACAACGTGTTATGCAAATATTAAATTTACGCGGGGCATCATTGAAAACTATACGCCATATTATGAGAGAGTATGCTGGAAATTTAGGTGACGAAGGCGATAAGGAATGGCGGGATCAAGAACAGCAGCATATTCTACATTTAGTTGACAAATTTTAAATTTCTTCTTTATTATTTAATATATTTATATAACATCAAATTAACAATTGAATATATTTATCACACGGGCATATTGTACGCAGTTATACATAAATAGGTAATTCTTTTGTTATCATATAAAACCCTTAAATGGAAGTTTATGAAAACATCCATTAAAGTTTTATAATTATAAATTCATTTGAAAATATTGATATATCAGTTATATCACATACTTTGGTATAAAGGTATAATTTTTTTTTAACATCGACACGATAGGAAAGATAATACTGCTTCTCATTATCTTGGATTAAGTTGTTTTTCAAAAAGTCATTTCAACATTTTTGACCACATTAGTAAAATCAACTTTGGATGGTGTTAGATAAAAGGCAGGTGCCACTTTACGTCCACAAGGACATTGACAGCCCATTATCCAACTGAATGAGCCCAATTTTGTATTACATTTAGGGCAATATAATTTATTATCTGTATTATGTACAACATTCATCCAACTTAATGGTTCAATAAAATGAATTTTCGTACAAATATCTAAATTATTCTCATTATTTTTATGTGTTAATAAATTTGATTCAGAGGCTAAAATACGTCGGCATTTTTTACAGCGATAAACATTCGGCTCTGGTTGGGTTTGTATTAAAGCTGGATCTGATTTGATTAAATTCATAAATTTTTGCGGTAGAATTTTGGCACGTTTCACATGATCAGCAGCAATAGATAAACGGAATTTCTTATAATGCATATTTTCTGGATCAATGCGATATCCCATTTTATAATATAAATGTAATTGTGTAGCGAAGCCAGGATTTGGACGGATCATGCTCCGTTTGAGGCGGACACGTTCTAAAGCTTGTTTATAGTCGAGTTGATACTTTTTCATAATATATGCCAAGATTATTGTAGCACTACGTGATACACCGAAATAACAATGAACCAAAACAATACCATTTGATAAACCTTCTTCAATAAATGCTTCAGTTTCAGCAAAATAACACAGTATATCTTCTTTAGCTTGATCAGATAAACGAATAAATTTGGTTATTATATGCTTTAATTCAAGAATCTTTCGTGGTAATGGACATGTATCGATTGTTATTATATGCGTTATTTTATGTTTATTTAGCGTCTCTATATCTTTGGCAGCTGACAAAGAACCAAGATATAAATTTTTCTCAATCTCATCAATACTAATTGGACCATAAACAAAGTCATCTTTGTGTAAAATATCCACTTTGTTCATTACTATCAGCACTAACCTAAGAGCAACAAAAAAAATGATACATTAGTTGAATAATGCAATAAAAAAATGAATTACCTGTATTTATTTATTATAAGTAAGTCAGACTATGTTAGAGTTGTATTACAAAAACAGGAAAATAGATAAAATTGTGAAAAATCTTTGATAGATTACAGATTAAAAAGATCAAGTAGCGCCATCTGTAAGCAACTGTTCTAACGTTCTAATATAAGAATCAACGATTTATTTCAGATTTTAGAATAAATATCCAACAATAAATTTGAAAATTCTTCGAAAATTAGGATGAGAACTCATTTTTTTATTGCGGACTGTTAGATAATTCATTATATTTATATAATTCAAGCACTTTAGGTTGCAATGAAGGCGCTATATTTGAAAAAAAGATTGAAAATACAAATAATCGTTTTTATTTATTCAATTTACAATATAATCAATTACAATTACGTCCATGGTAAGTAGTTACAAAATAATATTGTTCCAACGATATAATAAAAACCAAAATAATAATAAATCCAATTTTTATAATTGAATTTCGGTAATTTTGTTCCCGTCACAATATTATCAGAAGAACTAGCACTAAACCAGTATAAAACTGGGCTAGCTGAACATAGAAGCCTTGTAATTACTTGTATATGAATATTGAAAATACCAAAAACAGTTAAAACAAATGCATGTACAACAAAAACAAGACTGCTATATTTTAAGTTGAATTTTTTAATTAATCTTATACGATTGTCAACAACAGAATCCAAATCGAAAATTTGTTTCAATGATGACCATTTGAAAGTAGTGGAATATTGTTGGGAAAATTTGAAAGAATTCAACATAAATATAAAGATTATAGGTGATGCTAATGAAAAATTCGGTATTTGTTTGAGTTGATAGTAATTGAGAAAACCAACATTCCAATAATGATTCTGTACATAAGAATAGGCTAATGGTAGTTTATTATAACACCAGCTTTGATTATATTTGGAAAAATCACCAGGTAATATGAAATTATTGATTTGAGAATATTTGATGATAATTTCAGCATAATTTGTTTGGAAGTCTTTACAAAATTGGTGATAACTGAACAATTGGAAAAATATGAACGGTATTAAAGATAGAATAATTGATATAAAAATTATGAATGAATATTGAATGAATTTCAACAAACAATTTTGTTTGATAGTCTGAATTTCTTTGAAAAACAATGAAATCAATGTAAATACAATAAAGCCAATATTTAAAACACCATTAGATCTTGTTAAAATACTCAATTCTATTAGAATGATGATTGAGAATAATTTTGATTGTAATAATTTGAAATTATGACAAGAAGACTGATAAAATTTTAAACAATCCAACATCAATTTAAATGATAAATAACAAAAAATTGTTTCCGTATAAGGTGCTGAGAAAAATACAGAAGCTGGATTATAACAGAATAAGATTGTTGATTTCAAGGCAAATTTCCTACTATTCCCAACAATATTCGTTAATTTATATAACGTTAATGCAGCTAAAATAAAAAATATCAAATTCACGCTGGTAAAGACTAGTAATAAAACTGTATCATATGCAAGAATATTCTCCAAACCAAAATAATATAAAATTGATGAAATATATTGTACTAATAATGGATAGAATGGAAAAAATGCTAAGCAATTCTCATATGTATAACCATATTTTGCAATATGTAAAAAATATTGTGCATCCCAACGTAAAAAACCATTCAAACTATAACCGATGATTTTATCGAATAGTGTTAAGTTCTCAATTGATTTTGGATAATTGAACACATCAGGTTGATGATCAGGTATTAATTGATTCGATATAAATTGAAATACGATCAAAATTAAACGAGAATATAGAGCAGTTTTAACTATTTGCGCGTTATCGTTTGTCCTTGCCTGAAATAAGTGAATTACAATATTGCTGTATCAATTAATTTCAAATATATAATTTACTTGCTCATTCATTTTAATCCAATTATTGAGTTTTTATTTTCATTCCCGACATTTTAAATAAACTGAGGTTATGTTCATGATGGTTTCCTTCAGTTTCCCTAGTAAGTTTATCAATTTCAGTTGGTGAACTTGATGTTTACAAACGCCATGTATAATATTATATGTCAAAAGTGAATATGGCTCCGAGACGTGGTGTGAAAACAAATAATTATAATAATTTAACAATAAAAGATGTAATTTGTCCAATTTGTCGGACAATTTTAATTGAACCAATAACATTACCATGCCATCATAGTTTTTGTTCATCATGTTTCCATATAACAATCGGTGATAGAGTCAATTTGTTATGTTCATTATGTTGTGTAAGAATTGGTTCTTGGTTACGAACAGCTACCAAATCAAAAAAATTGATAAATCAAACATTTTGGCAAGCTATACAAGCTTTATTTCCATTACAAGTACGAACAAAATTGGATGGTGTTGATGAGAATTTCAAAAAAGGTAATATAGTCACAACATAACCTCAATTTCACTTACGATTTGATCTATTTAGATAAACAGAAAATCAATCGAACCAAAGCTAAACGTAATCTAATGGACATTGATGAGAATAAAACCCAAACGAAATGTTTAGAGGATGCTGCTGAAAATACGTATGATGTTGCTTTACAAAATTTAGCCACAAAAGAGTATAGTTGTAGGATATTATGCCAAAATATTCAGTCGAACGATACAACAATAGTGGATGAATCAAATATAGAGAGTATGAATAAATCGAATGAAAATGAGAATCATCGTAGTAATAGTATAGAATCGGAATGTTTATATTTTAAGCCAATTGATTATCGACATAATCCACCATCAGAAGGCCAACAACCAATAAAAGTTCCTACAAAACGGCCTACAACCAATACAAATATCAAAATACTGTAAGTTTATTATAAGAAAAACAAACTTAACGTAAATCTCAGTAATTTCTATTTTTATCTATTTAGTTTTAATTTTAGTGCTCCATGTGGTCAAAATCGTATCGATTTGAATCCGATTGAATCAGCATTTGCTTATTATTTTCTATTAACATCAACAACAAAGTCTGACAATATTAAATCTAAAACTAGTATTGATAAATATAATAATAAAAGTAATAATAATAAGGCTGTGAAACGTAAAATTAATAAAACTAATAATAAGATAAATAAGAAACAATTAAGAAATAATCGACAAACTATCACACGAAAAATGAGTAATGATAATAATAATAATTTTGAATTGAGAAAGATTTGTGATAAAAATAATTCGTTTATTACGAGAAAATTACGTAATCGTCAAGAATTACAGAAACGTCAACAACAAGAAAAAGCCGATTTTGAATTGGCTATGAAATTACAAGAAGCTTATAATCAGTCGAAATATTCAACAAGAAGTAGTGCTCCGAAACGGATAACTAAAAAAATTTAAAACAAACAAAAAATAATAATGAACTAATTAGAATGTAGTTTTGTTGTTTAAAGATATTTTTTTATTTTGTTCTGATACAGTTTATGAAGTTTTTCCATTTGTTGCCATGTTAATGTAGATAAAATTAAAGAGAGCAAAGAGTTTCGAAAAATATTGGAATGCAATTAATCTTTATCTCGAATTGTTGAATAACTTTTCATTTTACACAGGGTGAATTTTCTAGTGAATTCATATCGTTCATTCTACTATTTGCTGATGAATTGAGATGAAATCTTACTATTGTCGTATTATTCGATATAATTTTCAATTGTTTTTTAGTTTGAGTAAATCAATAAGTTATCGAATAAAATCATTGCAAAATAATTGAAGATGATCAACTTCAATAACTGACTGGAAAATGAAATTGAATTGTAGAATATAAAGTATCAAGTATCAATATCAAGATTCAGGATAATTCCAGATAAGTGAATCAACAAGGCGGAATTTAGTTTGAAATTCAGCCTGAATATATAATAAAAAAAAAAAACAAACAAACGATAATCTCATAAATGTGGCTATCTATATTTATTTTAATACTAATTTCTTTTGTGATAATTGACTTGTGATGGCAAAGAGTATTTTTTCAAAAATTAGAAATTGATATTTGTTGGAAAAAATTAGTATTAGATTAAATATAGTCGTTGTTCTTTTTTTATTGTAATTATTCGATTATTCAAATAAACTCAGTGTTTTCTTTAAACAAATTTATTTCTATCAATCATTTCGACAATAACAAATCATTTTAAACTATTTTTTTTCTTTAATAGTGGGGTTCGTCACCTAAAAATCAAAAAGGAAAACATTAATATTTTCTTCTAGTATCAAAAATTTCTTTACACATGCATTTGATTGTTAGGTTAAGGAAAATAAAAGGAAAATTGGTCGTAATTACTGGCATCGGATTCAGGTTTTGAGATATCTTCCTCGGTGTTATCTTCATGTAAATTAAACAGATTTACCTGCTCAGGTTGTTCTTCGCCTGAAATTAGATTTGTGGCTGTTTTAGAAACATTATCCCAAGCTTCACTTAGACTAGATGGTAATTTAGGTAATGCTGGTAATTCCAGTGGTGGATCGTCTTTTTTAACTGTATCAAGTTTCGATTTATTATACATTATTCAATAATTTATAGTGTTTTTATGTTTTAATAATAAATAAATAATTAAATACCTCCATAAATAAAATTGTATGCAATCGTAGCATATTTTTTGGTCTCATTTACTGCAATTTGTGAATGCTGCGATGCTTCTTGTGGATAACAAACAGCAGCCATCCCCAAAGCACCTGCTGTTGTGTAAATCAATCGTTTGAAAAATCTACCCCTTAAACCGAATATGAAGCCAGTTAAGCCACCAATAGCTATAGCGCCAGCTTTCGGGGTTGTGTTGTCTTCTTGACGTAAATACTTAACTAGCCCTATAACAATTGTTATTCTTTTAAAGAACAGTTGATCATTAAAATAATACTCAGATTTACAATCAGCTTTATCCATACTGTCGTTGAAATAATTCGAAGCTACTGTCTGATATGCTTTGGCTTCATTGTAGGTTTTCGTCACAAATTGCCGACCTGTCCGGATTGTTTTCAGTAGACCTTCAGGAGCTGTAGATCCTTGTTCATCAACAGGACTCATTTTCGATTCTTTTGTATAAATCGGTAGTTCGCTAGGTCTACAAATTTTTGGATCTTTGGCAGGATTATCTTTTTTGAATTTTTCTTCAGCCACAACAACTGCAGCTGGTAGTAAAACATTTCCAATAATCTACAAGTAATTGTTCAGAATAACTATTGATATTTTAATAATTTATTAATTATACTTTTTTTGTCAACATTTTTTCTAGAATTTGATTGAATGTTCAAATTATATAAAATTGTCAACCATTCGTCTGTCAGATGTTTAAATTGTGTTAGAGATGGGAGCAACTTTAATCGGAATATATACAAGCGAATAGTGTCTCAAAACTTGAATTACTGTGAAAATGAAATTGTTCCGCAAATTTCCAGTGTAGAACTCATTTGAATACACAAAATTTCTAGGTTAAAATTGATAATTATTCAATTACTAATTGACATGCGACATTTCTAGCGATTGCGTCCTATTTCTAGTTGAATGACCGCGAATTTTAAATAATATAATCATTTTCTGTGAATATTGATTTAATTGTAATTTAACATTTACATTTGTTTGAATGTCGTGGTTGAACCTCTGATTGACATTCTGGGTGACAAATATGAGATCTGGATTGTCGAAATTCGTATGGAATTATCAATTTCTTGAAAGTCTGCAAATGGATATTTGCTGAAGGTTACAAAAAATTCACAACAAAATCAAATAAAACGTACATAAACCCATGTAATTCCAGTATCCAAAAATAGGCCAGGTTTGAAATCGACTGGGTCGCCTGGATCTTCAACAGGAACTTCAGTACCTAAAAATTTACCAATAAGTTCATAAAAAAATCTTAAAACCATTATTTTTGTTGTTTAGTTGAAAAAAATTGGAAATGCACTATTTAGATTTTTATTTTTTGACAAATATTGACATAATCTCTATGGAAATTTACAAAATGAGCTCGTCTATTTTTCTACATTTTTTTCTATGCATTTTTCTTCATTTGAATCTAAACTAGGTGGATGCAATTTGAAATTTTCAAATTTCGTAGCTACACTCAGATCGAAACATTTCTCCCCAATTTCGACGACCATTCCTCCTATAATCGATGTATCCACTGTTAATTCTAAAGTTAAAGTTTGATTTTCTTTTAGGAAATGTTTCAATGAGTCTTGTAATTTCTGTTTTTGATCGCTATCTAATTCAATGGCTGTTATTATCCGGGCTACAACTTCATTATATTTTGCCACAGCAAGTTTGAAATCCCCAATAATTTCGTTTAAGATATTTAAACGTTTATTTTCGATGATAAGTTCGAGGAAATTATTTGTAAATGGATGTAAATCCAGTTTCTTGACGGCATCTCGTAAAATTTTAATTGTTTTTTCATCAGCACCATTCGCTTTAGTATCACTAGTCTTAGCATCATCAGCTTTTGCACCACAAGGATCAGTATTAGCAGCTTTAGCTCCACAAGGGTCAGTAGAAGCAGTTTTTGCTTCGCAAGGGTCAGTACAGGCAGCTTTAATTCCACAAGGGTCAGTACAAGCAGCTTTAACTCCACAAGGGTCAGTGCTAGCCGGTTTAGCTCCACAAGGATCAGTAACAGCAACTTTAGCACCACAAGTCTTAGGAATATCAGCTTTAGTACCACAGGGGTCAGTACTAACAGCTTTAGTACCACAAGTTTTATCACCACCAGCTTTAGCACCACCAGCTTTAGCACCACTAGACTCATCAATTGTTAGCTTTCCATCCTTTAAAATGGACTCTATTTTTTTCAAATCTTGCTCAATAATATTGAGACACTCATTCTTTTGAGCTACTGAATATAATGCAGTAACATAATGACCAGCTACACCAGCTAAAGGAATTGGGGGCTTTATTATATCCAATAACATGCGGGTTGTGTTGAAAAATCTTTGTAAGATGACCATTGAGAAAAAAAATTTGGACTATTTACGGGAAATTTGATAGATTGTCTAAAAGATAAAACAAAAGCTCAAAAATTTCATGATATTCTGATCCAAATGTCAATACAAAATTGTCAATTCAAATATTAACATTTATCATATTCAGATATAACAAATCTATTTTGTGTTCGAAAATTTTTGTTAACTTATATTGTTTTAAAACTAAAGTAAAAAAAACAATTAATTTCAACAAAAACTTATAATTCTGCTTTGATATGTTGAGAAGAGAAACATGGAA
>JAZBGZ010000268.1:9109-21846 GCA_037414795.1 Stenodera caucasica | reverse complement strand
TATTCTAGAACTTGGAAATATAATTGAATATGTATTTAGTCCGGGGCCCAATGAACTTTCCTCTTGGCCCACAATTCAAAAATAAAAAATTTACTTTTATTTGATTTAAGTTTTGTTACTAGTTCAGAGTTACTGATCCAGCTAATGTTATACTGTTAGCTCTCCATTAAATTTTGATAAATCTGGACTTCCATATAAAGTTTAGATTCTGACTTTACAACCACATTAATTAAGCATAGTTTTTGAGCTAATTTCAGATACTCGCGAATAGCCAAATAATGTTCCAAATAAATTGCGATTTATTCGCGAATTATTCAAATGATCAATAAAGAGGATAATTAATATTTTTGCTTTTTTGATGCCGAAAGAAATGATTTTATTCGAAAATTTGAAAATGGTAGTTGAAATTTTCGAAAATTGATGACAGTATCTTTTCTTTTTACGTACATGATCTCATTGGTTTTTTTTTTGAATATTTTGGGTGTCTGTTTTATTCGCATGATTCCTAAATATTTCCTCCACATCGCTTTGTGAAATCCCGCAATATTGATAGCGACGAAAAAACCCCAATATATGCACATGCTATCCATTCTTTGTCTCGGATAATAAATATTTTCCTCAGAATATTTTTGAAGATGCGTGACAATATTTGAGATATTTTAGTTGAAGGAGAACGAAATTAATTCATTATTCAATTTGTGATTGTAATTATCACGAATTTGTCAAAAATTTCCAAAAACCCAACTCAACAAAAAATAAAATTTTATCGAGATAATAACAATAAAAAAAACTGAAAAAATTGATTTATATTTATTGCGTATTAGAAATTTGTCTGATTTTAATCAAAACAACATTCATCGCTCTAATTTTAATTCATAATTTTCATCGAATTGAAGAGCCTAGACTCGATCTAGTATTGAATAATTGAAATATTCATAAATTTCATTAAATTATCTCATAGGTAGGTACCTAATACTAGTAGTTAAATTAGCGAATTATTGGTTTTCGAATAGAATATTTCAGATAGAGAAATATTGATTGAACGTCATCGATTAATAATCTTTTCCAAATTCTCTATTTAGCCTCAATAATTCTCAATCGAAATTTTCCATTATTTACACTTAATTGCTAGATGTAATCTTTCGAGCGATTGATAACCTAAAGGGATGCCCAATAGTATTTATTTCAATACAAATCATTCACGAGCTTAATAACCAGCAACGCATCATCTAGTAAAGAAACATCACCGATAAAATTGAATTTAATTCACAATTTTCATTATTATTATTATTATTTGTTCTTAAATATTTTAGACGTCAAAGGTTAATTTTCGGTTGTTTTGTGACAATAAATCTAAATTGGAAAAAATAATAATACGTGAACGTTATTAATTTTATGATTGTTTAATATTCGAGTTATCTAATAATCAAGTGATTTGGTGAATTTTTATTTGGTATGGCAATAATGTTGCTTAGGACTAGACAAACTGCATTAGCTTTAAAAGTGATTTGTTTTTTAACAATTTGTTCAACGTACACCCTAATTGGAATTATTTCAAGAGATATCAATAAACCTGGTAAAAATAGAATTTTGCTCATTATTTATTGATAGTTATTCAATTCGGATATGTTCCTTATCGGAACGTTCACCCAAAATATTTTCGAATTGAATTCGATTCCTGAAAGAAAAATGGGGATCTCTCGGATTCTCTAATACGAAAATAATTTATTTACCGAATTTATTGTTGAGGAATACGTCAATGATAGCTATAGGATCGAAACAATGACAATTATCTACTTAATCGATGGACGTCAATTTTTATTGATTTTGCTATCAAGATTATTGGAATATTCCCAATAGGTACATTGAAATGATAAGAAATCTAAGGCCGGTTTCGGTTTCGATAATGAGACGGTTCCCGGAATTTATCGCATAAAATACAATCAATGAAAGGTTAACAAAACAGCGATTATCAGTGAAAAATAGGAACGTGCCTGCTATAATAAGGTGGTCGCACTACAGAGATACGCAATAAATTCTCCAATAGATCAATAAATTTTTATTATTTATATTTGGACTTGATAAAATTCGATATTCTCATAATTATGAATATTTATAGAATTGATAAAGCTAATTTTATTTAAAAACTGACCAATCGCAAGATTTCCATTGAAAATACTCGACTAATTGGAGATTTTAATTGCGGTAAATTTCAACTATTTCAACATCGATATAATTAGTCGATTGATTACACAAAGATTACACAATGATTGATATTTGAAGCGCTGATAAGGTGATCACGGAAAATTCCCTTAGATCAAAATAAAGAACACAAATCAAGAATAACAACAAATCTTATTGAATTTAATGGAAAAATATATAAGTTCAACTCCTGTTCGTTACAATAACAACAAAATAAGTCTTATCGGATGGGAAAGTGTAAATTGAATTTATTTAATGTTTCAGAACAGGTGGAATTCCATTCAGGTCGACGTCTCCACAGTATCGTAAGTCCTGAGGAAAATTGCACTCCAGCAGCCCTCAATGAATTTCCCAACGATGGTTTTACGCGCGCCCAACGCCAAAGTGGCTGGATCGTTCTTCATATTTTGATTGCCTGTTATTTATTTACTTTATTAGCGGTTGTTTGTGACGATTATTTCGTACCAGCTATCAAACGATTTTGCGATAGTAAGTTTGAATTGTATTCGGATCAAGTCCAGATCCAATAACAAATCTTGATCTGGATCGCATTTTCAATTATTATTATCTTGGTTTCAGGCTTGCATATGAAGGAAGATATAGCCGGGGCTACTTTGATGGCTATGGCTAGTTCCAGTCCGGAATTGTTTATAAATTGTGTTGGGACGTTCGTTACAGAGGGTGATATTGGGGTGGGAGCGATTGTCGGGTCGGCTGTTTTTAATGTGTTGGCTGTACCGGCCTGTTGTGGCCTATTTGCGAATATGGTAGATATATCCGCAATGACAATCAATGATTATATATTTTTTTTTAATATATGATACAAATTTTTTTTCAGGTAATCGATTTAGATTGGTGGCCAATTAGTCGCGACAGCATGATGTATGGAATTTCGGTCATTTTATTGATTACATTTCTACAAGATGGCAGAATTTATTTTTATGAAGCCTTAACTCTAATCCTACTCTATATTGGTTATATTTTAGGTAAAATTGAATTTAACAGCACTAGGATTCGGTTCATAGAAATATACATATAACGAATGCTTGTCTATTCCCGACAGAATTTTTGTCAATTTATCAATTTTCAAGTCTTGAATTTCAAGAGAACCCTCAAATAAGATTTTTTGTAACGAACAAACTATTTCGAACGTTGTTATAATCGAGTTCTACAGCTACTTTTATTATACAGGCTGTATTGGATTGGCTGGCCAATCAAAAAATGGAAAAAATTACTAAAGATGTGGTTACGGAAACGTTTATTTGAAAAGTTGCTGTTCTCTGATTGTTTTCTGTTGCCTAGCAATGAATCACAAGGATAAAAACAATATATTATAATCTGATGAGCATTTTTGTTGAAAATCATTTGCTTTGAGGATCCAATTTTAAAATTGCTGTGAATTTTTAGATAGCCGTTTCTGTTCCATAAAATTTGGCCCGACAGTCCTGATATACCTTGTATATTCAATGAGAAATAATCTTTTAAATTTTAGTGATGTGTTTCAATGATCCCTTATTGAACATGATCAATCGTATTGTTGGTAAATGTCGCCGTAAAGGCCATTATAAAGAAATCTTTAGTGAATCAAGCCCATTATTGACTCCTAATTCAAAATCGAACAATAACGTTGATGAAATCTTGGAGACTGATGTAACATTGAAAGATTGTGAAGATTTGGAAGAGTCAACGAATATATGGCAATATCCGTTTGAGCAATCGAAAAAGGGCCAATTGTGGTGGATTTTGACTTGGCCAATATCATTTTTATTGTACGTGACCACTCCTGATTGCCGCAAATACCCTAAATTGTACGTTCTAACATTTATTATGTGCATTTTATGGATTGGAAGTACAACTTATGTGATATCATGGCTAATTACAGCTGTCGGTAATAAAATTCTCCAAATTAAAAAAAAATTGACAGAATTCTAAAAAAAAATTCCAATCTAGGTGATACTTTGAACATTCCCGATTCCGTAATGGGGTTGACATTTCTAGCAGCAGGTATGAGTGTACCTGAAGCTGTATCAAGTGTGATTGTTACAAATCAAGGTTCAATTAGTTTTGAGTGTTTTTGAATTATTGATTTTCTTAATTGGCAAATTTTAGGCCATGGTTCAATGGGCTTATCGAGTTCGATCGGTTCGAATACATTCGATATTCTATTATGTCTTGGTTTACCATGGGTGATTAAAACGGCCAGTGGTTCCAAAACACTTGGACGTAATTGGATCAAAATCAATTCGGCCGGATTGAATTTGAGCGCAATCTCGCTATTATCAACATTGGTTATGCTTTATTTGAGCATTGTTTTTAATAAATTCAAGTAAGTAGATTTTTTTTTTCAAATTTTATAATTGAATAATTTCAAAATTATTCACAGATTGAATTGGAAAGTTGGTGTGACATGTTTATTGATGTACGTAGGTTTTCTGACATTCGCTTCATTAATTGAATTGAATGTCTTTTTTGTTGTTAATCAACCGACTTGTGATAGATAAACGAAAAAAAAAACCCTTCATTTTGAAGGTAGCACTAGTACTAAGTACTTTTGTAGACTGAATTCAAAGGAATCAACAAGTTTATTGTAGTCATTTACTAATTAGAACAGGAATAAAATTGTAGTTTTCCAACTAATTCACTTATAATTTGACTCATTTCCTGGTTTTTTTACAGGCAATTCAACGAAATTACCTTATCATTATATACATTGTGCTTTTATCAGTAAAAACAACATTTTCTCTATTTTTATACACTCTTTGAATTTGTTTATGAGTTATTTTTATTGTCTCGTTAGACATATAGTCGGTTCAAGTTCGAAAATACATAAGCGGGATTTGACGCTGTAACTGAGGTAGTTGTCCATCTTGCGCTTTAACAAGAAAATTCAAATTGATTGGATTAGTAAAATTTAATAATAGCAATGATGTCAAGTGGGTATATTGATAGTGTTAGCTAAATTATTGTTTGAATGAAACAAAAGGGTTGATAGAAAAATTAAATTACTTACTTTTGCGCATAAAATATCTGTTTTAGGAGAGATTTTATTCAAATAACGAATCAATTGATATCTTTTCATTTTCGAATGGTGATAATAATAACATTGTTTTTAAGATCTAATCCTGTTTGATTTACTCTTAATCCGTTCTGTTCGAGTTAAATCCGCTTATTCTTTGTCAATCAACCAAGGATCCTGTTTGAGCTTGATCCTCAAATTTCTATTATCGTCTCTAAAATTGGTATAATTCTGAAAGAAGTACGTACTTTTAATTTTTCAGAAATTTTATAATTTATCATTACGGCCAATATCTCGCCCACTGAAAAATATAGGATCAATAACGAAATTTCTATTAAATTTTATTTTCAGCATTCTAGATCTCCTAACATTGAATTTAGTCGTTTCAATTTCCCAACAATAATTTCAGAAAAATACAACATTCTCTCCTTTTTATCACGAATTCTCCATTAATCTTTTAGCAATAATAAAGAATAATTTCATTGATTTAGATTGGATGAGACTGTTTTTGATGTTCTGTAATTCGACCTGTTTTTCATCATTTTCCTGTTATAATTGAATCCATTTCATTTTAAATGCCCAATTCTCCGATTTAATTAGGTACCGGTAGAATTTCACCCGTGACATTGTTAATTCGAAACCTCCATAAATTGATCAATTTAATTAAAATTTTTTCTTCGAATTACAACAAATATTGATAATTTGATCCAAGAGATTAGAAATGAATGGAAATTCAGTGAGTTCCTTGATTGTTGATTTTCAAAATCAGTGACTTGTGAATATTCTAATTTTCTTTTGAATAAATAAAGCGGTGGACGAATCAATGGCCTCTCGCCTATGTAGCTCTAAACCTCATCGGAGTCTAGATAATTTCTCTCGTATCGATTGATTGGGGATTTCCCCGAGTATTATTCGCCTCTATTTTCTCTGGAAAAATAAATTTATCGAAATCAGTTGAAATTCCCGATAGTTCTAACTTTTCATTTCATGTGTAATTAATGGAAATTGTTTTGATAATAAAAATACTATTGGTGATTTATTAGAAGCCGCAAATTATCATAAAATTGAATTATATTATTATTATTTAATGCGCATATATGCGAATATATGTATAAGTATACCTATACATATACTTTAGATGAATTAAACATATTTGTTATGTTATTGTGAAAAACCCAACAATTTTCAATCAATTCCCATTCGATTCATATTTAACAATAAAATAAAAAATACGCTATTAGAGTTTGGAGAGAATCAATTTGGAAATCGATTCCTTCGTGTTAGTTGACGTCAGAAATTTTTGAAAATTACGCTCAATTATTCTCATTTGAATAATGCATTTTACTCAAAAGAATTACAAAGAATCTGGGTTTTGTTTATATTTTGTCTTTTTTTATACCTAATTATTGAAATTTTTGTAATGGATACAAGTTGTGAAAGTAGAGGGGGCGGACATTTCAAATTATCACACAAACAATGATATGATCGTGTATAATCTTCGACATCAGTAATTATCATTTTAAACGTGATAGAGTGATTTTGTGATATCGTTGAGAAATGTTCAAGAATCAATTGTAAGTACCAATAATTTTGCAATAATTACAAAATAAAAAAAATATAATACCTATAACCTATATTTTATAGTAATAGTAATAATAAAAACAATAATAATATTAATAATTATTTTGAAACAATTCCAGACCCTGTTCAAAAAATTTTAAGGACCACAACCTCTTGAAAATTCTATTGAAATGAAGACAATCTTATTTTATCTAACTACTTTCAGTCTCGTTAATATTATCAGTGCTAGAAATATTGATGGTAAGTTGTTTATTTAATACACTTAGAAAAAAAAGTCCTTCACCAGGATGAGAATATTTTATCTGTTTAATTAATTTATGTTGATGATTATGTTAATACCAAGTAATGAAGGCTATAACTAGAATTGTCTCATATGTTATTCAATCATTACTGTTTATATTTCCAATTATCGATTATTATCGTTTTCTTATTATTTGAGGATGAATCCTAATTTTATTCAATTAAACTATCGAGATAATTTTTATTAAAACAGTGATTGAATGGCAATGGGTTCATCAATGTTGAGATATACGACTGGAAAATTTCACAATCTCTCCGATTTGATTGTTTCATTTGTTTTGTTTTTTTTTTTTAAATTATTATTTATATTAATAATAAAAAAACAAAGTTTTCACGTTTACTTCAATTATAGATTCTTGTAAATTGACCCTGAATTGGAACTTCAAATATTTATCAAGACACCTGTTCGATTGTTTCAAATAACAGATAACTGTTTGGATTGAAACCAAGTTCTGTGAACAAAAGAATTGGACTAGTTTCAAATAATTTCAAATCAAACAATGAATTTTCCGAAAATCTAATTATTTATTGGAGGAATCGCATTATGATTTGTTCTTGATCTCGATTTCTATCTTCGATTTCTAAGACTTAATTCTCAACTTGATGGTAGCTAGGACAATCGACTAGTAGAGCTATAAAGTTAGAGATACAGATCAAGATCAAGGTTTTAAATGAGTTCTTATTTTTATTATTTTTTCAATTAAAACTGAATTGATTATAAAAATAAATTTTTTCGATAACAATTTCAACAGCTTAAATTGCACAAGAAAATTGAGTCATGAATTCTTTGCAAGTCTCAATCTCGATCTTGACCTCTATCCGTCCTATTCTTTTTAACCAAAACAAGCCAACCTTATACAAATTGACTCTCAATTCTCAATAAAATTGCTATACTAGCATCTTCAATGAAAGAGATAAAGTTTGGATAGAAGGATAACGATCTCGATCGAGACTTGTATAGAATAGTTCATAAATTTCTTTCTCAATCTTACTCAATACGATAAATATCATCAAATCAAGTAAGATTTGCGAAATTTTTTGTGAAGATTATTACCAACAATTAATTGAACTTTCGAATCGAAATTAAAGTAGATCGCAAAAAAATTGTTTCCAATGATTCTGATAACTGGGGGACGATTGAATAATGTTACTATGGCAATCAATTAGCTGTAATTAACAAACACAAATGGTATTGTTTTGTAAAAATAATTGGAATACTTTAAGTCGGTTTTTGTTTTTTCGCTTCAATTATTGATTGACAATTAGTCTAGACGAATTGACTAATAAAACAATCGAATTCCAATCAATTATTAAACAGAATTTCATTATTATTTTTTGTCTTTTAATAGAAAATTTAATAAACTCATCAAGACAATGTCCAACTGTATTGATTTTAAATATTTGAATATGAGTCGACTCTATGTGAATTTATTTTGATTCACAACAATTCTATTTTAGTTTCAAATTCGATCGTATTGAATAAACAACATTTGATCTTTTATTATTACTAGTTTATCATCGTTTTCCGTTATTGGTGAATTTTAATGATTGATTTTTATTTCAATTCAGGTACAACGAATCTAATAAATTCGACATCAACAACAGCGAATTCATTGAATCGTCACCAACAACAACGCAGAAGTGTTTTGGGTTTATTATCATCACTAACAATAATAGAAACTAATGATTCAATACCGGAAGAATTTACGAATAATGCTACAGATTTTGACTCTCCATCATCAGCTGATGAATATCCCGAATTTCTACCGGATGATGTCCTGGAAAAAGGAGCCATTGCTATTGTTTTTTTGATTGGTCTCTATTGTTTCACATTATTGGCAATTGTTTGTGACGTTTATTTTCTACCATGCGTCGAGAAAATATGCGAATCGCTTAATCTATCTCAGGTAAATTCGATTTTATATTCCACAACTTTTGTTTTATTGCAACAATAAATCGATAATTGTTGAATTTTTTATGTTGCAATATTAAACAATTGCGGTTTATTTAATTGAAATAGAATTTTTGGAATCGTACGTTTCGGAGGCTAAATGATTTCGCATAATTGTTGAATTATTCATGATTAACTGAAAATGAAACATTTACTTTTGAGGAATTGATGTAATATCGCGACAGGGCTTTTTCAATAAACATTCAATTTCATTATTGGCTATTTCGAAATGCCTCAATATTCGGTAGCGAATAGCAATTCATAGAACCTTGTTTCTGAGAGAACGTAGGTAATTCCCCATGTTCAATAAAGAATTCTGCGAGAAAATCAATAATATTAACATAGAGAGAATTAATTTAGAATTAGTGGAAAAATCCGTAAAAATCACTTGATATTGAAGCAAAAAGTTTACAATGGAATATGCAAATTTCCCAATTGACGAGATAAGAACGGAAACAATACTTCTATTTGTACCTTGAATCTGATAATTGTGTTTGTTATCATTTATCATGGAAAAAAACGAAAACGAGAGACTTGCCAACAAGTCTGATAAGATAATTGCTACATAATACAAATTTGAATGCAATTATTTCAATTATTAATGCATTTTTATTGAGTAGGACCGGGTCCGGAAGTTTTCCCAATTCCACAACGAATAAAACAATTTCTTTTGTGCTCGATAAAAAATAATAATGATGCTTTGTATAAACGATGGATTTTAGAAATATCTTCGTTTCCATTATTGGAGCTTTTGCTGTTTAAAGTAGATAACAATGTGATCGGAGTAGAAATTTCTATGGATAAAAATAAAAGCGTCAATTCTAGCTTATTATCAATTTGAATTAGAATTTGCCATATTTATTTCAATATTACTGGCATTTGGAATTTTTCAGGATGTAGCTGCTGCAACTTTTATGTCGATAGCAACATCCGCTCCCGAATTATTCGTTAATATTATTGCAACTTTTGTAACCCATACCGATATCGGTGTTGGTACTGTTATTGGGTCATCTTTGTTCAATACAGTGGGCGTTGGATCACTGGGCGGCCTAGCTGCAACCACGGTAAGAATCGAAAATGCACCCCTTTAGTTTTTGCTAATTTCCCTGAATTTGTTCAACAGCCAGTTCAATTGGATTGGTGGCCACTCACTAGAGATGTAATAATTTACATATTCGCCGTGTTATTATTGATATCGATAACATGGGATGGTGTTATTTTCTGGTATGAAGGTCTTATATTATTTGTTATTTATTTTCTATATTTTACTGTGATGTTCCAAAATGCTAGAATATCGAAATTCATCAAAAAACTGTTTAGACGTAAAAATAAAGTGAATGTCAGTGATAAGAGTGCTTCAAATAATAATAATAACAATAATTTTAATAATAATAATAATAATAATAATAATAATAATAGTTATGATGATCATCGATCTTCAGGAACACATATATCGATAATTTCACATTACGGTTCCTATATGGAAGGATCGTTAAATCAATATGTTGAATCGAAAATTTCTAGTCAAGTGGAACAAGGTGAGCTATTCGCTTTTCGCTTTGAAAATTGAGAAGTTTCCCATTCATTGATAACGAACAAAAAGTTTGATAACAAATTCCTAGTAGGATTGATAATGAGCTTTAATTAGCAACATTAAACAAATAATCAAATACTTACTAAGGAGATTTCGCAAATTTCAGCTGCGAAACTTGCAGAATCGTACAAATGCTATTGATATTAATTGATAAAGAGAAACTCGAAATCTCAGCCGTTTTGAATTGGGAATTTCGCCAATATCAAACGAATTTACGCTGAAAATTAATATTTACAATAATTACAAAAAGAGCATTTTTCAGTAATTAAATTAAATAGATTCTTTAGTTTTACTTTTAAAAATATTCAAAATTAGTCTTGCTATTTAATAATTTTGTTGATTTCATAAGAGAGATTTGACTAAAGTTTCAAGACTCGCTGTCAAGAAAAAATGATAACAGTCATATTCTCACGTTGTGAACTCGTCGAGTTTTTCAGCGGCTGAAATTCATTTCTTACAAAAGAAAAAAACAACAGATATACAAAATAATGAGTTTTTATAATAAATGAAGTACGCTTAGACAGCAACAGTGATAAAATCTGAAATTTCTACATATATTTACGTAAAGCTTCCGGCATTCTATTCAGAATAAATTGACCCTACATAATAAGGTAGCAATTTATTAAAATAAATATGGAGAATGAAATCGGAGCTGCAACAAAAAAAAATAATAAAAACGCGTCATTAGTAATCGTTAGGAAAAAAATCACTTGCAGTTAATTTTATCGTTTGCGATAAATCAAAATTGGGTTCAATCACCCGAATTTAACAGATCGAATTCTCTGATAATTCAGAATAAATTTGATTGGCAAAATTCTCAACAATCAAACTTCTCATATTTATCGTTGCCTGATTTCATATTGACTGATAATAACTTATCGATCTCCATCGAAATTACTTAATTTCAAATTGTATTTGTTTGTTTGTTTTTTATATGTATGTATTTTTAGAGAATGGGTCTTCGTTGTTCAAATTACCTCAAAGTTCCTTTTGGAAGAAACTTTTTTTTTTCTACTCATGGCCGATACGATTCGTATTATTCTGCACAATACCGAATCCACGAACTATGCCAAAATTATTCCCGATTACATTTATTTTATGTATTTTTTGGATTGGCTCTAATTCGTACGTTGTATCTTGGATGTTCTCAATTATCGGACATACATTCAAAATACCGGACACTGTACTCGGATTAACGTTTCTAGCAGCTGGTGGATGTCTACCAGAAGCAATTTCAATAACAATCATGTCTAGACGGGGTGAAATAAATAATTTTTTTGTCAAAATTTTTGATAATTATCAATTTTTTGTTCTCAGGTGAAGGTTCAATGGGTGTTTCAAATTCTCTCGGAGCAAATACGATGAATATTTTATTGAGTTTAGGGATGCCATGGTTTGTGAAAACTATCTTATTGGGAACTAATAGTAACGCTTTTATAACTTTAGAATCAAACTCAATTGAATATATAATTGTTGGTTTAATTTTTGTGGCCATATCATTATATGTTACTTTATATTTCAATAAATTCAAATTATCAAGACGTGTTGGACTAATTTTGATGCTAATTTATATATTTTGTGTTGTATTAGCGATATTAAGTGAAATGGTGTTCTTTCAATCTAAAGACAAATCAAAAACTTTATTATCATGATATTTGATTATTGTAAATAATTAGGGAAAAAAATATTATACCTAAGTACTCAATTGTGTTAAATTTTTAATAAAAACTTTACTATTATTATTATTATTATTATTATTATCATTGTAAAGCGATAAAGTTTAATTGAAAACTCAATAATATTTCCTCTCCCTCACCGGAAATTAATAAATGTTTTCCTTGTGAAATAACCACAGCCAACTATGTGCGAATTCACAAAATTCCACGCATTTCCAACTTTAATAATATTTCGAGCATCAAAATAATAATTTTGTTCAAATATTATTAATAAACAGCAATAGCAATTGATGATTTAATTGATAGGATATATCGCATCGATAATAATAATAATAATATTAATTATAGGCCATAAAATAGGATTACAATTAGCAAAATGAAAAAACATTTATTTGATTAGCATTAATTGTGAGAGAT
>JAZBGZ010000267.1:49714-59719 GCA_037414795.1 Stenodera caucasica | reverse complement strand
TAAATCATCCATTTGATAGAGGTAACGAGACTGGAGGGGCTGATAAAAACTAAAATGAACATAAATCGGTTTATTTGAGATTTTTCCATAAAATCATTCTCTGACAATCATAAAAGGATATGAGTTCGAGCTAAAATCGAGTACCATAGTGCTGATAATTTCGGTGTTCTGGTTCTTGCAGTATCATTGAAATCGACATGGTACAAACCGTATTTCTGTCTGAAATTATTGAAGGTTTAGCCTAAAGTCTAAATCGTTAATTTTTCATTACTGATATCCTTGTTTCCATTCGAAATTATCCATCAAACTCCAAGCTATAAATGCAGTACAGTTAACTTTATCCAAATTGATCGCGTCCAAAAGATTCTTCAAATATCCCTAAATTTAATTATCAAAAATTAGAAATAGTAAGGATAATTATGCTATTTTACTCTGAAATAATTAACTCTCCTAACATCCATGATATCGCCAAGATCTGGATATCCGTTCTCAGTGATAATGATTTCCGGTTTACCATAAGTATCACTGATCCAATTAACCAGTTTCCTCATCGCCCAAGGTACAACCTGTTATTATTATCATGGTCATAATTCTAATCAAAAAAAAAAAAAATCGAAATAATTACTTTAAAAAATGGGATATCGGATCTTTCCCAAGCCGGATCTTGCCAATAACCGACACTCAAATCGCTCTCAAAACTGGTGAAACCAACTGGGAAATCGGGCAACCAAAATACCAAAGTTGCTGTGTAAACATTTAAACCGAGAAAATCATATGTGCCACTGATATAATTGATTTCTTCTTCAGTAAATTTCGGCAATCGCGATTCTGATAGATTTAGAGCTGCACTGCGAGCATCGATCCGATCGATCATCACTTGTGGATAATTTCGATTATAAATCGGATTTGCGAACCATCCAAACTAAAATAATAAGGGATGAAATTGCGTTATATTCGATTGATTCTCTTGATGGCTTACAGTGAATTGACGTGTCCGTTCTGCAGCTTCTAAATCGCTCGTTTTATTCGAAATCGGCTCGATCCAAGGTCCATCAATTGTGATGCTAATTCGACCATTTTGTTCGATGCGAAATTCATCATCGTATAAATGCCAAGCTCTAGCGTGGGCTTTCAATAAAATATGCGTACATTTATAATCGAGTTGTCCTGATGCCTTAATTCCCGGTGCCATTGAACCTTCACCATAACCACCTTTACATACCTGTTTCGGCTCATTGAAGGTTATCCAATTCTTGACTAAATCACCAAATTCACTGAAAATCACTCGAGCATAATCCGTAAAAATCGTTTCCAATTCCGGATTCAGCCATCCACCAATGTCTTGTAGTTTTTGCGGCAAATCCCAATGGTATAAAGTTACCATTGGTTCAATTTTTTTCATTTTTAGATTCTCAAATAGAGCTCTATAATAATCAATACCGGCTTGATTAATTCGATCGATACGACCAGTTGGTAGAATTCTCGACCATGATATGGATACTCGATAGAAGTCAACATTTAAAGCTTCAATATTTTCGAGATCTTCTTCCCATTTGTGATAAGAATCACAAGCTATATCACCATTATCGTGCTTGACTATATAATCTGGGTTCGTATGGCAAATATGGTCCCAGATATTCTCACCTTTACCATCGTCATCCCAAGCACCTTCTATTTGATACGAAGCCGTAGACACGCCGAATTTGAATCCTTTTGGAAAAATACCAATCGATCCAGACAATCTAAATTTTCGTCCTTAAAGTGATTTGGTTTAAGTTTGGTCTTAAACTCACCTCAATTGGGCTATCACAATTATAATCACAATATGGCTCATCAACATTTTGTTTGAATTTGACTTAATCAACTCAGATGTGGGATATTTATGAGAAACAGAGTAGATAGCGTTGCGATAGAAAAAAAGTACTCAAAATTTGCCTCACAATAAAAAATAAACAATCGAAACAATAATCTCATCTATCTAATTCAAGGGGGGTACGTTGAACAATAAATAATTCCTTCTTTCTTAAATTGTTTTTTATTTTTATTGCTTTATCAAAAAAAATTATTTATTTGATGGATAAAGATTGATAACTAATTTCTGAAATTTCTATATTTTAATTACAGTTTTCAATACAATGAGTGGCGACTAGATTCGCGAACCATTTAGCTGAAGCTTTTGGAGTTCTTGTTCGTTTCGTATCATTGAAATCAACTTGATATAGACCGAATTTCTCGCTACAAATTTGAATTTTTTATAATCCCATCAATTCGTTCATTAGGAACTCTATTACCTGTATCCTCCTCGCCATTCGAAATTATCCATTAAACTCCAGGCAGTATATCCTGAAACTTTAACTCCATCATCGAGTACTGCACTCAATAAACCATCAAGATATTCCTAAAAACAGCATTTTTAGTGTTGTATCGATCTATCGATGGATTTTATACTTTCAAATAATTGATTCGTGCTTGATCATCTAGTTCACCGTGATCTGAATATCCGTTTTCTGTTATTATAATTTCCGGATCATTCAGATTAGTTTTAACCCAATTTAATAAAACTCTAAAATTCCACGGCGTCACCTGTTCGATTAATTCAAATTCAGGATTATTTTTGGGGAATGATGTGGGAGATAATTACCGTCAGCCAATCTGAAGCGGATTTGTTCCAATTCGGATCTTGATATAAATGCACCGATAAATCGTTATCGAAACTAACAGTACCGATAGGAGCGTCCTCCACCCATTTAGCCAAATTGCTGGTATAATGGTTGAGACCGAGAAAATCGTAAGTGCCACTTATGAAGTCCAATTCGGTGTCTGTGAATTGTGGAAGTCGCGATTTGTTGTAGCCTTCTTGAATGCTTCGTTCCAAAATACGATCGATCATCACTTGTGGATAGTTTCTATTGAAAATCGGATTCGCATACCAACCAAACTAAATAATTGTTATAGAAGTTATTGAATTTTTATTCAAATTTTTGACGTTTACCATGAATTGTAAGGCTCGTTCTGCTGCTTCTTTATCTTTAGGGTTATGATCGTCTTCTGGTTGAGGCCAAATTGCGTCTATTGTGATACCAACTCGTCCTAATAAAAATCAGAAATGGACAAACTCTTCTTAAAAATATAGATAACGGAGTTACCTCCTTGAACCTTTCGATAGGTTTCGTTGTAAAGATGCCAAGTCTGAGCATGTGCTTTCAATAACGTATGAGTACACAGGTATTCATCCAATCCAGAAGATTTGAAACCAGGCGCTTTCTCACCATTACCAAAACCTTCATGACAAGTCTGTTTCGGCTCATTGAACGTGATCCATGTCTTGACCAAGTCGCCAAATTGATCGAAAACGACTCGAGCATAATCAGTAAAGATCGTTTCCAATTCAGGATTGACAAAACTACCGATTTCCTCCAATGGTCGTGGTGTATCCCAATGGAAAATTGTTACTAATGGTTCAATACCTTCGTCTAAAAGTCCACGAATCAGATTTCTGTAATAATCAACAGCTGCTTGATTGATTTGATTCGAATATCCAGTTGGTAGGAGTCGGGACCATGATATTGAGAAACGATAAAAATCGGCACCTAAAGCTTTAATATTCGCTATATCTTCTTGCCATAGATGATAAGAATCGCAACTTATATCGCCATTTTCGTGATTATGCACATAATCTGGATTCGTGTGGCAGATATGATCCCAGTTATTTTCGCCTTTGCCGTCTTCATTCCAAGCACCTTCAATCTGATAAGAAGCTGTCGCTACACCGAATTTGAAATCAGCAGGAAATTTTCGATCGGTAGCAGCTAAAACTGCCCTATCAAAATCGAAAATATTAAATCGAGAAATTTGAATGATAATAAATATCAAAACTCACCCGCTTAAGACTAATACGAGTAAATTCAACACGAACATCTCAATGACAATATTGTGACAGCGCAATCGCGTTTTATACCCGAAAAAGTGCAGTAAAGTACAATTTTATCAGTTTGTTGAACAAACAATCAGAACCTGGAAAGATATCTTGAGAGGTTCAATTTGATAGATTCTCATTCAAAAAATTTCCATTACTAAACTGATAAAAAATTCGTTGCGGAAAATTTCGGATTTTGCGAAATATTCTTATCAACTCCGGAATCATAAAAATCGACAATTCCATCATATTTATGAGCTCCAAAAATATCCGAAAATAAGGCTCTCCAACGAGAAATTGTTTCATTTGGATGCTCGAAATTGTGTAATAGTTCTTCACGTATCTCTTGAAACTCCTACTTCGAAACATTATTTTCGGAGGAGCTATATAGTTTTTTGCACTCACTTGTGAGCTTTGGGAATATTGGGGAACCAATTTGACATGGAAAATAACACAAATTGAAGTCGATATTTTTGAATTGTTTTATTGCAAAAAATATAAACCACTCGAATAAACTGATCAATCCTTATCAATGGGAATAGGGATTTTTCATCAAGTGATGAATTACACCGAATTTGTTGCTACAACATATTTAAAATATTTCGCTGACGCTTTTGGAGTTCTTGGCCGTTCGGGATCGTTGAAGTCGACCGAATATAAACCAAATTTATCTCTGGAAAATCGAAAATCGATACGTCATAACTATGTAGTTGAAAGAACAGCGATTTCACTCACATATATCCGGCGCTCCACTCGAAATCATCCATTAACGACCACGCAGTGTATCCTTTAACATTAACGTGATCTTCTAAAATTGCATTAAGAGTCTCATTTAAATATTCCTGTAAATCAACAAGATTATTCATCATAATATTTGAATATCTGATAATATTCACGTGATAGTATCGAATTCTTGAACTATCCTCTAAACCACCAAAATCAGAGTACCCATTTTCTGTAATGAAAATTTCTTTATCACCATAAGTTTTCTTGACCCATTGCAAAAACTTTCTCAATCCCCAAGGTACAATTTTCACACTCAATTCTCCTACCCATGATGGATCTTGTTGTTGTGTTGTTTTCATATCTTTATCATTGGTTGGGAAGCCATCAATTGGAGATTCTTCAGCTGATGATACCAACCATGTTGTATAATGATTGAATGCAACAAAATCGTAGGTGCCTCGAACATATAAACTATCATTGAGTGAAAAAGTTGGTAGGCGTGATTGTGAGTAACCTTCCAATTTACTTCTGTAAGCGATACGTTCAATCATCACATCTGGATAGTTCCCAAAAACAATTGGATGAGCAAATTGTCCAAACTGAAACAAACGTTGTCTCTCCGCAGCCTCTCTATCTTCAACACTATCAGTTAAAGGTTCTAACCAATCCATATTCAACACTATTGCAATTTTCCCATTTTGCTTATCGCGAAACTCTTCATCATAAATATGGTAAGCTTTAGCATGTGCTTTAATAACATTATGGCCGCATAAATACGTATAAACACCAGAAACTAAATTCGGTTGTAGTCTCACTAAGAGTCTTGCAGGCATATCAACGCAAAAACTTCTCGGTTCATTGAAAGTCAACCACATTTTGACCCGATCACCAAACAATTGGAACGCTAATCGGGCATAATCACCAAATTGTTCTATCATATACGGGTTCGCCCAGTCACCCAATGGTGAATAAGTCGCCGGCAAATCCCAATGGTACAAGGTAACAAACGGTTGAATACCATTCTCCAATAATGAATCAATCAAATCATTGTAATAATTAACACCATCAGGATTGATTTCATTGGAGAATCCGTGTGGTAAAATTCGTGTCCATGCTAACGAGAAGCGGTAAAATTGAACACCTAAATTTTTCAACATAACAACGTCTTCTTTATATTTGTGGTATGAATCGCAGGCTACATCCGCATTTTTGCCGTCTTTGATGGCGTCCGGGTACTTATGTGCCACGTCATCCCAAAAACTGACTCCTTTACCGCTCACATTCCAAGCACCTTCGATTTGATAAGCCGATGTTGCGACGCCCCATTGGAAATCGTTGGGAAATTTTCGCGAATCAGATCGAGACAAACTGCACAAAATTCAATGATTTTTAGTTGAATAAAATAACTGAATTTTACCTTAGAACTGGCGAGAGGAGGAAAATTATACTGCAGGGGATCAACATTTTCGACTGCCTGGGTTGAATGAGCTGCGGCAATTTATACCGAGATCACCAAACCAAATAGCCTTGAATGGATTAAGAGAGATCTTTTATCATTTTATCTAATAGAGAACTGTAAATCACGAATAAGTAGGACGAATATATATTTCCTCATATGTATTATAAATTACAAATGATAAATTATAATAATTTGGACTCATTCTTCTGGGGTTATCAATATTATCACAGATACGATCGTTTCACTGTGTTGAGCTCGTGATTGCTGTGATCAAAGAAACCGCATTTCACACTGTGTGCATTATCCTAACTCGTACCGGTACGATTTGGGATTAGGAGACTCGAGTGAAATAGTTAGCCTACATTTTTGATCTAGAATTTCGTTATGATACCCATTGTTATAATCTCTTATTGATTCAAACAACAAATTCATAAATTAGAGTAGTGAGTTTAGTTGTCATGTGTTAGTTATAACAAAATAATAATTACATGAGTTAATCTCCCGCTGAATAAGTTGGGAAAATACAAATAAATAATTATGAATATAATATAAAGTTGGAGAACATTAAAATTAAATTTAACAAATAAGTAGTAATAAACAAATGAAAATTTTTAAGTGTGCAAATAATAAATGACCTAAAGAAAATATGGATGTTGCCATCAAAAATTATATTGATGGAACACTAAAATTCAATGAAGTATGCCGTTTGTACAGCATTCCAAAACGTTCATTCAGGCGTTATCTGAAAGGATTAAATTCTAAATTCACATGCAAGAATTGGTCGGCCAAATGATTCAGAGTTTTTGAGTATTTGCATTCATATGAAATGTTAACAGAGACGGAACGAATCTTTCTGATTTTGTGGATACGTTATCCAAATTATCAAATTTGCAAGTGTCTTTTTGAGACATCAAATGTTAATTCTACAACGTTTTTCGTTTTTTTTAAGAATCTCAACGATGTTTGGTTGATCAGGACAAATATTTGCGGTACTCTTATCAGTTATCGATTTGTTATTATTTATTATTATTTGCTTATCCTGCGTATTTAATAATTTAATGGGAATCTAATCATTTTCGGGTCTTGCAATACTGCAAGCCACAAAATCTACTCATTTTTGTAACAAGAGAGACTGGAGAAAAAGCTGAAACTTCGTTATAAGTTTTTTGAGATAATTGAGCCAAAATGAAGCTTTTTGGAGTAGCTTATGTGCTTTGGAAATATTGGTAAACCAATTTCATATCGCAAATAACACAAATTAATGCCAATATATTTGAACTGTTTTATTGCGAAAAAACAAATCACTCAGATAAACTGATTTTCCTCATCAGTAGGAATTATCGTATGAAGATTTATCACCAAGCGATGAATTACACCGAATTTGTTGCTACAACATTTTTAAAATATTTCGCTGATGCTTTTGGAGTTCTTGGCCGTTCGGGATCATTGAAGTCGACCGAATATAAACCGAATTTAGATCTGTAAAAACGAAAATCGTTACATTATAACTACTTGGAATAACAGCGATTTCACTCACGTATATCCCAAGTTCCACTCGAAATTATCCATTAACGACCACGCAGTGTATCCTTTAACATTAACGTGATCTTCTAGAATTGCATTAAGAGTCTCATTTAAGTATTCCTAGAAATCAACAAGATTATTCATCATAATATTTGAATATCGGAGAATATTCACATGATAGTATCGAATTCTTAAACTATCCTCTAAACCACCAGAATCAGAGTACCCGTTTTCTGTAATGAAAATTTCGTTATCACCATAAGTGTTCTTGACCCATTGCAAAAACTTTCTGAATCCCCAAGGTACAATTTTCACAGCTGATTCTCCCACCCATGTTGGATCTTGTTGTACTGTTGTTTTTATATCTTTACTATTGGTTGGGAAGCCATCAATTGGAGATTCTTCAGCTGATGATACCAACCATGTTGAATAATGATTGATGGCAACAAAATCGTAGGTGCCTCGAATATAAAAACTTTCATTCGGTGAGAAAGTTGGTAGGCGTGATTGTGAGAATCCTTCCAATTTACTTCTGTATGCGATACGTTCAATCATCACGTCTGGATAGTTCCCAAAAACAATTGGATGAGCAAATTGTCCAAACTGAAATAAACGTTGCCTCTCCGCAGCCTCTCTATCTTCAACACTATCAGTTGAAGGTTCTAACCAATCCATATACAACACTATTGTAATTTTACCATTTTGCTTATCACGAAACTCTTCATCATAAATATGGTAAGCTTTAGCATGGGCTTGGATAACATTATGGCCGCATAAATACGTATAAACACCAGAAACTAAATTCGGTTGTAGTCTCACTGACAGTTGTGCAGGTACATCAACACAAAAACTCATAGGCTCATTGAAAGTCGACCACATTTTGACCCGATCACCAAACAATTGGAACGCTAATCGGGCATAATCACCAAATTGTTCTACCATATACGGGTTCGCCCAGTCACCCAATGGTGAATAAGTCGCTGGCAAATCCCAATGGTACAGGGTAACAAACGGTTGAATACCATTCTCCAATAATAAATCAATCAAATTATTGTAATAATCAACACCATCAGAATTGATTTCATTGGAAAATCCGTGCGGTAAGATTCGGGTCCATGCTAACGAGAAGCGGTAAAATTGAACACCTAAATTTTTCAACATAACAACGTCTTCTTTATATTTGTGGTAAGAATCGCAGGCTACATCCCCATTTTGGCCGTCTTTGATGGCGTCTGGGTGATTATGGATTAAGTCATCCCAAAAACTGACTCCTTTACCGCTCACATTCCAAGCACCTTCGATTTGATAAGCCGATGTTGCGACGCCCCATTGGAAATCGTTGGGGAATTTGCGCGAACCAGATCGAGACAAACTACAAAAAATTCAATGATTCATAGTTGAATAAAATAACTGAATTTTACCTTAGAACTGGCGAGATGAGGAAAATTATACTGTAGAGGATCAACATTTTCGAATGCTCCGGTTGAAGGAGTTACAACAATTTATACCGAGATCACCAAACCAAGTAACCTTGGATAGATTGAGAGAGATCTGTCATCATTTTATCTGATAGAGTACTCCAAAAATTAATCAGCTAAACTTGTTTAATTCGTACACTTCCTCAAATCGTATCATCATATTTTTGCGTGATTTTTAATATAATACAGATTGGTAATCCATCGATAGCTCATTTAAATAATCTTTATCGAAAGTTGACCTGTAGAAGAGCTTCTTGACCAGCTCGAATTCACACTTGAAAATCTCAATTGAGATCTTCTTCAACAAGTCTCATCCGATATTTTTGGAGAATCGAAGATAGATGCCGGTTTGTGAGAATCAATTTGTTTATTACACTAGAAATTTCTACGTCATCGACAAAATATGAGGAATTATAAAGAGTTCTCCAAGGATACCTAGATCTCTATCATTATGATTTATTATGGTGATTGTGATTAGATACTCAGTCCACGTGCGATCAAATTCGATACTGATATAGATTAATTTATGATAAATAAATATGAAACTGTCAGGATTAAGAAATTGATTGTTTATTTTGTAAAAAAATCATAAGTCAAAAAAATATAATAATTATCAATCCTATAATTCTGGCTCCGATCAATTATCAGTAATTGTCACATTTATCAACGACACATCTGGTTGTGATAAGTTTCTTGAAAAATTTCCCAGAGTCTTTTATAATTCTCGGACGCTGAGAATCCTTGAAATTAACAGAATAGAGGCCGAAATGCTCCCTAAAATCGATAAAATTACAATTAAAATCCACACAAATTGTAAACGAAACTCACGAGAAACCTCTGGTCCATTCGAAATTGTCCATCAAGCTCCAAGCCGTGTATCCGGCCACATTAACACCATCTTC
>JAZBGZ010000267.1:2543-21109 GCA_037414795.1 Stenodera caucasica | reverse complement strand
CTTATCAATCGGTCTCGATTTCGGGAGAAAATCGGCCCCAGGTGTTTACCGTAAATAGATCCAATCTTTTCCGCTCGTTTCAGTCGAAAACTACTTTAAGCGATTTATATTTTATTTCAATTTATATTCTGTTTGCGACGCATTTTTACACCGAACGCCATTCAAATTCAACATTCTTGTTAAAATATCGCATTACAATAAGTACTTTCCATAAATCATATAAATTGTGTATATATACAACTACACTTATAATAAATTCCTGAATTTTTTTCCTAGAGAAATTTTTCTAAATGCGTCTCGAGAATTATTGGTGAAATAAACTGAATTGCGGTGTAAATTACAAGTCTGTTGTGTCGAAATTTACATAATCGACCTATAAACTCTAACAACGTGTAAATGGGCATTTTTATTGCTAGTAAACATCAACAGATCGATATATTTCAATATTTAATATCGTTTAATCGACGAAGAGTTTTGTCTCATTTTCGAGTATTCCAACTCTTCAATTTCAAGCTACATTATAAATCTTTTGTATTGTTCAACAATATGGAAAATCAATCTGTATCATGACATGGAGTTTTTCTACTCTACTACCATTGGAATTTATGGTATTTCTGGAAATAGTAGCCAGCTGGACGTCTTGATGATTGTTTCTTATTTATTTGTTAAATATAGTTCGAGTTCTGCTATTTTTAATAAAATTTCATTAACTCTAGTACTTTAATTATTGGGTACTTAAGTGAGTTATTACGCTTTGTGGACTTTTGCGAAAGAGTTCTAGGTGTGGATCGAGTTATAGTCGCGTTAAATAAACGACAGAAAAATTGTAATAAATAATAAAAATTAACATAATAAATATAAATTATGGTATTTCATGGTCCGCGTAGCACAGTATCGCCCAATATTATGCCTTATTATCAAATAATATATCCGGCTTAGACAAACTATTTCCATATATCAAATCAACAATAATCAATTTAACGAAAATTTAATGAATGGATAAGTTTTTTTGTATTTATGAATAGATTTTCGAAATGCGTAAGTCTCAAATTTCATTTATTAGATGAATTATGAGGAAAGATAAATGATGGAGCTTCTACAGGAATACGTGATGTTATTGGGAATTATTCATCGATTATACGATGATTTCGTTATTTATCCATAAATTCCGGTAATGCAATGATTAGAAAATTTATGTAGGTGTTGTAATAGTACAACTAAGGCTGTCTTTATAATGAGACGACCTATAATAATGCACCGTAGCAAATTTATAGCTCTATTTACAGGTTTTATTATTCATATTTGATTACGGCTAAAATTATTATCCCATCTTCACTATTTTTGTTATTTTGCTGATTAATTCCAAATAGAGGAAATTTAGCGTGGAAAAATTGAGTTCCGAAATCTAAAAAAACTCTCGGAGGTTGTTTAGAGTTATTCGGAGTATTTGACGTGAAAATTGGAAGATCCACTCAGGAATTCTGTGAATTATCAAATGAAAATTTGGGAAATTTGTCGAGAAACTGTAAAGATTCTGATAGATAAAGGGGTGGTTTTTTAGCGAATTTGAAAAAAATTTCCCAGATTAATTCAACTTGAGAAACAGGAAAATTGACTGAAACTTGAGAAATCACCAAATTTTCATTGAAAACATGAAAATTAATGGTAATAATTCAAACAGACAGAATCAATAGTTTTGGAGTAAATTGTAATAATTTTAAAGTAAATATTGAAAAACTAGCCTAATGATTTTCTCAACAATATATTTCCCGAACTGTCAACCAATCTGTGATCACGTGCAATATTTTCAAATTTCCCCAATCTTCACCCCGATCTGTTCGGGAAAATTCTCAACTTTTTCCAAATTTGCGGACCAAAGACGGCGAATTTTCTCATCATTTCTTTGTCTTACGTCAAATTTTCCACCGTAATTGCGGATCATATTTATTCAAATATTGAATTATTCCAGAATCGGATGGAATAATGGAGCAATTGATAAATGAAATCGTCATAATTTTCCGCATAAATAAATAAGAAATTGTCTATTTTCGAAATAAATCTCTACAATAAATTCAATTATCGATCCATTCAACTGTTATCAATAAACAGTTCCCATTGGCAACTTAATGATCACGATGTCTTGATATAAATTTAATTAATCGATAATTCGATTTAATTATTCTTAACAAGAATCATTCACCATCGTGACTAAGCACAATTGCAAAATTTAATAATAACAAGTAGCATTCATTTTTATTTTATTGATACTTCAATAAATACTCAATTGAATTATAGAAATTAAAAAATACCGAAATAGTTGACGATTTATCATTGAGAATAATCGTCTCAATTGTCGTCGATTCTGCGAAGGAGAGAACTAAATGTCATGTTAACAGTTTGCAAGAAGGCGCGCTATCTCTTCGTCTCGAGCAACGGTGCAGAAAACAATCACTAAATAAAACTAAATGCACTCAAGTTAATCTTGATCGGTTGAAACGAATAGAGGAAACGGCCGTTAAATATTCACTGGTCAACTGATGTAGAAACATCAAATTAATTATCATTATTGTGATATTGTGTGAATCTTCGTTATTTATCCGGATAAAACAAAACGGTAAAATGTCCATTGTTCGATGGTACTTCGTTCTACGTGTATAGATCAGGGGCTCTTGCATAATAAGTCGTGCACATTGGCTAGAATCGCCCTTAGCAAAATCCATGTTGAGGTAAACGACCGTTTGTATTGGCTTCAACTTGTTTTATAACAACTTATAAAAGAGAAACGATGGTATTAATTCGCCCCGCATTCTTCACCCACATCATCGTCCCAACAACTAACAATAACCTATTAAATATTAAAGTCGATATAAACAACAGATTTTTATTAATAAATGTATCCGGTTAAGGGTTGTTAATATTAATCAAATAACCTACCAGATATCGAACAATAAAAATAAACGATTCAGCTAAATTGCGAATTTACTATATTTGGCTGATATTAAAGCAGTATTTATCTTGTAATGCTCGGACCTCAATCCCGATTGTCAAGATACAAATCAAATGCTGTTTACAATTAGTATCTGAAACTAATAGAATTTTTCTAATGTTGAAAACAGCCAACTAAGATACACAAACGGACACTAATCGTGAATAAATCTACCATTTATACAACTTTGAATAAAATGAAAATACCAACTAATTAATGATTCTAGTTAGTACGATAATCGTATTTGGTGATCTTATTGAGCAAGTCTGGTACCATCTTTGGCGATATTGACGATTGGTACGTGTTCGGGACCACCCGGTTATAATCGAATAGAGAAAGAACCATCAATTATAAATCAAAATTTTTACCACTAATTCAACCAGATTAAGACAGTACCGCTGATATATTTCTCAGTATAAGTCCATGTTAGATATCCGGCCATTCGTCATCAATAAATATCTATTGAACGTTGAATTGCCGCAATGGTAATTGTCGATGAATTATTGTTGACTACGGACTAATTAGAATTCATGATAAATATCGAAATTATCGTTTCTTAGACACTCAATAATAATCAACCAACGATGGAATATTATAGATTATTATTGTTATAGTTAAAATTCTAATTTTTAATTAAAAGTTCTAGTGACACACTTCTCGAATTGACTGGGTAGCCTCAATTTGAAATTTAAACACAACAATTCTCTTTCACATCCAATTAATTCAAATCCCACCCTGTTTCTTATCTTCGTTATACGACTGAATAGATAAAGATAAGTGTAGACGTCGTGACGCCTCATTTCACAACAATTTCCTGAAATGAAACAAGAAAAGACAGAGGCAGCTAGAGCTTGAATACGTCGACTTAATGAGCAGATGAGAGGGTCATGATTAAGATTACGACAGATGTTGATGAGATGCTGAGGATCTCGAGTTATAACAGAAACTTAGTTAATATACAGAGAATCGAGGGTGAGTCTGTCAAAATTAAACTTTGACTGTCATTCTCGCCATACACAGTTCTATCGACAAACGGCCAGATTAAAGTCTATTTTAGTCTCTCTAAACTGAAACAGACTGTATATAAATAATTAAAAAAAATTCAACACATTGTGAATAAATTCAATTAGACCCTCGAGAGGTTTTATGGTATTTTTTTATTACTATTAGAAGAATTATCGTAAGATCGATCAATGGAAACGAGATGAAAGATACTGCAATAACATAACAGTGAAAGCAGCTTTACGACCACAATTCTGACCCTTGTGTAGTTTTTCTTTTCATTTCATTGTGTCAATAAATAGAAATTGGGCTTTTATTAAAACGGAAAAGCTCCCATGACATTCTCTTCACATGATTTAAGCACCAATTTATTGAATATCATCGTTATTATCCATTCAATTTTTTTAAATAAAATAACTAATTTGTTAGTTTTTTGTTCGATAATCAATCATTCTAGTTGTATTTCATATTAGTTATAAAAATGGTGGATGCGCCTGTTATTATTGTTATAAACTCAACTATAATCATAATGAGTACTGTAAAGTAATGTTGTTTGTTGTTGTTGTTTTATCGTTACAACTTCCATAAGTGCAACAAAACATGGCAAAAGAGAACATGCGATGAAAGAAGAAGCAACAACAAGACAGGTGAATCTCGCTTGTCCTCATGTTCTAACCGGTTCTAGTGTTCCACAACGATGAATCTTTGGCCGCCACATTGTCGTCAACTTTCTGCATTTACGTTATTCGATACTGAAACTATGCAGTACAACGAGCTTCTGAATTCCGTAAAACCGATAAAAAAAATATTAACGAGTGTAGAACGATTCACAATATGAGCCAGATTTAGGGTTTTCGTGTATTTATCGGATATTCGGCCGAAAAAGCTGATTTTTTTCGTCGATTGTTTAACGAAAAACAATGGAGACTTCAATGATGGGTCGAGACGGAGTTGTGGACAAATTAATGCAAAATATTAATAAACTTGTTTTCGATAAAAACTCGGATTACCCTTATGTAGAGATGTTGTTGCAATTGAAAAAAAACTTTATACATACTTGTAATTACGGCAACTTTACAGGTAAGATAATTAATGAGGCTCACATGTAGCGATTTGCAGTTTATTCAAGTATATGAAGCAATAAATTCAATGCGGGTTTTTTCCGAGATGACTCCTTTTTACTCGTAATTCATTAGAATTTTTCGGAAAATCTCGCCGCATTTTCACTTGATTGCCCCTCAGTTGAAAGCTTCAATCGTCACAGTCTACCTGTATTACTACAATTCAAACTTCAGTTAAACATTCTTAACGTCAACAATACATACATTTGAATGTGAAGTAATAAATAATTTTGTTGGAGATTGTATCATCAATGTCCATGACGGAAACGTGCATGGAATTCCCATTGACTTTTCACCCTTGAGTTTTATCGAGGAAAAAATAGATCAACGAACGGGTGGGGACAAGAAAAAAAAACAGACGTTTGGGACGGAAAAAACAAAACAAGGTCGGTCTTGTTTTTTATAAATTGATTAAATTAAGGACCACACCTTCCAGTTTCAGTCACTGTAAACAACAAATTCACACAACAGGTCGCTTTCACAGCATCTTAATTCGATTCAATTAAAATAATTAAGATATAAATATAGGTGGATTTGAATTTCGATTTTTTTCGCTTTAAAACAATCAAACGAACGTCTAGTAATTATTCTATTGGTGGTAGTTTTCTATAAATCTAGTTGTCAATATTTTCTGAACCACTCCTTGTTTCTGACTGGAGTACAGTGTGCGTGCAATTTTATTATTAACATTATTATTATTATTATTAGAAAAATTATTATTTTATCGATACAGGTATTGCTATTTTGCAATGGAAATGAAGATTGTTGTATTTCCGCTACCTTTATAGATCATCTATGTTCGATAGTTAATCAACCATGTTAACTAATTACTGTGTAATATATAATTGTACGCCAATCATTCTAACTGTTTGTTAACTAATCACTTTGTCTATGGGCCAGATTCCATCAATTATGGAGGAGACATCAAAGACTGTGGATAGAATATGTCCACTAAAGCGATCAGGACTGATGAGAGTTTTATCTCCTCATCGTTCAAAACTAGAAAACTGTCTTTCTCCTATTTCTCAGAGATAAATCTTCAATTAGAGTCGAAGAGATTGCGATTTTCTTGGGAAATTCGTAGTATTTTTGCCAGTCTTATTTTGAGCTTTTTTCGACTTCAGGATCAGTTTTCAGTGATTTTCCCACGTTTTTTATTGAAATTTCTAGAATTATTCTATTCACAGGTGAATCTTGAACACTTTAGGTTTTTAACTGCCATTTTTGAGAGGAAGCTTTGGAATATTTACAAAGTTTCAGAATTTCTTTTGTGCCGAAAGCTTCAGTCCCCAACAAGATTTCAGTAGAATTCGTATTTATTCAGAAGAGTGAGAGATTTTTGTTCGAATCGAGTCGAGTTTTTTTATCGAAAATTCCTAATTTTCCTGGATTATTCTCAAATTAATTATTTTGGTAAATTGCCGACTTTTATTATTGAATTTTATCACTAACTTTCAAAATGATCGTTTTTGTATGAAATTTATGAGCCAGTAGCATTCCCGTTTGTGGTTTGAAGTCAGTTTTTTAATACTTTTCGGTCGCATCTTCACATTCCATGCATAGAAAAATAAAAAAAACCAACCGATCGATACTTCACCTTTTAACTTTTATCATCACAAAAACCGCAATTCTAACGATTTACCGTAAAATTTCAATTTCGACAAGACACGAAATGTTATAATTTTTCCACCAGATTCAACTATAATCGGATGAAAATCATCGTCTCCCTACATGCGGGCCAGTTTACGATGATATTTATGAAAATCGAGACAATTGTCGACAGTGGTCAATTTTCTACATTTGCACACATTTATCTTTGTACGATTAAATTATTTGGAGAGAACCGGTCGTCATTAAAATAAATTTGAATAACGGCAGTGCGGCATCATCACGGCTATAAATGAAGTTCATTTCTTCGTATATACCTATATATGTGTGTGTGTTGAATTCAACAAGAATTCAAAGTGTAAAAGGCGAGTAAAAACAGACCCACATGTTGAGAAGTTGTTATAATAAAACAACACTGTTACTATGTGTTGAGTCACTTGTATAGACATTTTAGTGAATGCACTAACATTATATGCAAATCGTACCTAGTTTATATACCAACATTAAACCTATAGAGAATCTAGTAATTGTTCGATATTTATAAGCGTTTTGCGACAATTCGAAGAGCCACAACCCAATTTGTTCGAGGAAATTATTGTTAATAATTAAATGGGAAATTATCACACAATTCGCTATCAATGAAGACTAATTTAATATTGTTGTTAATTTTCGGAGTATTTCATCCGGATCCCTTGATATCCATGTAGTAGAAAATTGGATTTATTCTCCAGAGTTGTGTCCGTATGCAGACAACTCCATCATAACAGTCTAGAGGAAAATTCGAAATACACAACATTATTATTCAGTGGACATTTCCGTACAGATATCATTGAATATAAAATAGAAAATCTAGCGAAAATCGATCAATAATCGAACAGGGATGAAGCGTGACGTTCGATAATAAAAAAAAAATCAACGCCTACAGGGAATAACCGAGTTTCTCTCTCTATATTTTGTTTTTTAATGAACGTTCCTGTTCCTGGATTTATTTCAATTAAATCGTGACATTTTAATAATAGTCCCGAAACGAATGTCTACAGAATTACAGTTGTTTCCCGTTTGTATCCCGGCATTGTTTTACTTGATGCATCCACTAATAACTCTCCCAGGTCCTGATTGAATTAAGTGACAGGTCTGTTAGGGAGAGCTCTATTAATATCCACCAGTTCGGCAGTAACCCGGATTTCACCCGAATTCCAATATACCGATCAAAAATCAAAAAATTCGCAATTATCTAGTTCTTGAAATAAAGGGCTCAATTCCGGCTATTTTTCTGAGTCAACGTAGAATTCAATGTGAATAGGTAATTTTGCTTCAAAATCGCCAATTTTTCTACTTCACTAGAAGATATTTCTCTAATTGAGTATTTGATGACTTCATTCATTAGAAATTCATTTTTCACGTTTTTGGAGACTTCAATGATGGATCGATTCGCGAAAAGTCGAACGCGTCAAATTTTGCTCCGTCCATTTTTAGAATTTATGCGTCCTTTGTTGTCTTCTAAAGGTGAAGAAAGTTGCCAAACCGCAATAATATAACATTGTCCTGTAATTTAAATCGACCGGTAATTTGTTGGTCGGAAATTATATCGGATCGTGATCTTTTCTTCAGTTTTTTTTTACCTTTTCCGTTATCGTTTTTCTACTCAGTTTTAAAACGGATTTAATTATCGATAAATGTGTAATTTATGAACGTCGTTTTTGAAAAATGTAATCTTTATTCAGTATTGTTTCGCGAAGAAAATCAACTATGGAAACATTAATAATTGAAACGGCTTAATTAGTTTTATTCGATGAAGATTGCGAGTCGGAATTAATTAAATTTTTTTTATCTCTAGTTGTGTTGAAGAGTAATTTTTCCAAACTGGTTTGAGTTGACGGAAATTTCGTCGCTATTCAGCGGCTATTAATAAGTTGAAAAATCCACCCTCACCGACAATTGAGGATTTTCAACTAACGGCATGCGCATTTTCACTAAATCCACGTGGTTGATGAGCGACGGCGCGGCCGAGTTCACGGACTCCATCCACCAAACAACAATCTCTTCCAGAAAGACCGTCAGTAGTTGCGTTGAATAGCTCGCAGTACGGTCGCAGAGATTGTCGAAAAATCCGCCAATATCACGACTCGATATTCGTTAGTTCAACAATCGGAAAGTTCGAAAACTGTCAATCAATCAATCACTAAGTTCGAGTGTTAGTGTCAAGTGTTGAAGTGCTTTGATGGAAGCCCTTCAAATATCACTATTACAACAACAACAACAACAACAAAAGTGGCGTAGTGAGTGATGGATTTTTATCCAGAAATTTCGATCGAATCTCAGGATTATTTCATATATTAATCAGGTTAGTTTCGATTCAAGCGAGCGAAATTACGTATTTATGAATCAATTTCCGTTCGTATTTATTAATTTTAACTGTACACGATTCGACCGACACCTACCTCAGTCTTCATAATTTATCATGTGAATTGCTCTTTGTTTCGTTTCACTTCCATCTAGATCTAGAGATTGATATGATGACTCTCCCCACAACTCTTTGTCTTTATTTCTAACTCACAACAAACAACAACAACAACTATCATGCTGATTTTATTCTTGTTATGAAAAAAATACAATTAGCATATCGCAACATATACACGTTTGATATTTGAATAGAGATGTAGAAGTAATGAAATACAAACCACAAACTAAACTTTTTAATAATAATAATAATAATAATAATAATAATCTGTAGAATGAGTACTATTGTCATGTTGCAATGTTGGCTCAAGCCTATTGAAATACATGTCAAGAATTCTATAGTGTTGAGACCGATAAAAATCAAAGAGCAAAAGAGAAAGAACATGATAATCGACCGCTATATGAAATGTTTAAACAATGTTGTGAATGTTCGGATGCTAGTTGGATTTGTACAACATTAAAATCATTAATGTTGTTCAATTCATCGTTTTAATTGTTCGAAACATGTTGTGGACAATATCATAATAATAATAATAATTGATAAAAGTAGGCTAAAATACCGTTGATATATTGCTGGATTTTCGCAAATTTCGATAAATCTGGAATTATAATAGAATTTCATATTATGGACATATTTTATAACGAAAACCGCAAAACTTGGAATTTAAAGGGATTTAAATATTAAATCCACTCAAAATATACAGCAGCTAATTTTTCGTAGTAAATTTTATTTATCTACAGTTGAACCAATTGAATGTTGTTTGAGAAATCGATAATTGACAAGATCATAAAATTTGTTGTACAAGAAAAATCCAATAATTGAATAGGACATTGTTCCAACTTGTTCCAGTAAATAATTAAATTGAATTTATTACATATAGCAATTTTTCCCAACAATCAACTAGAGAAAAATCTGTAATTTAAATCAGTCAATTGGCTAATTGTTGTTTGAATTGTTAATTAGATCATGATTGAGACGTAAACTAGTTTATGGAAGACAGGTCAAGTTTAATCTAGTTCCATTTAGAGCTTGATTAGAATAAAATTGCGATTTCGTCTAATTTAATTTGAAAAGTATAGATTTTTTTTTGTAGGATGATTGATTAAGATTAGATTAATTATTTTTCTTCGAAATAACTCAATGAATTCGTTATTATCAACATGTTGTCATTATTTAGGAATTCTATACGAAAAAAATCACTGTAGGAGTCCAGAGATTTTATTATTCACGATTATTAGCATATTGTTCATCAATAATTGGCTACAAAATTCAAATTTTCCGTCTCCCATCTCATCACTCATTTTTCTTTTCGATTATTATCGAATTTGATCAACAAAATCATCGATGTTGTGTAAATTTACTCCAATATATTCTCATAATTTATATTTATTGCAGCTTGATTCGATTAATTTTTTCTTGTACTTATTACTGTGATTATCGCAAATTTTTTGTTATTCGATAATAATTTGAAATTGTTACTTTGATGGAATGCTGGTAGATAATTGGAAAAGTGATGATAAGGCTGTTGGTTTTAATTCTTTATTATTATTTATCGGAATTAATCAATCTTAATTGTTGCTTAGTTCGAGCTGGATTATTAAAGTGTGAAATTTACATTTTCGATTAGAAAAATGTGGGTGATCTTGTTTTTTATTAAGTGGACATTTCCATATCCGAATCTGATTCTATTTCTTTACTATAGCAGGATTTTCTCACCGACAACCCTTTTTATTGTTTCACATAACTTGATTTATGGCATTCAGTATAGTAACAGGTGAACTGAGATTGAAACTTATGATTAAAATAAAAAAAAACATACCATATCTCTAATTGTATAGACGAGAAACTCAATTTTATGCTAGATATTCATTTAATAGACCAGGAATTGCATGCCTCCCTCTATTTTAAAACGTTTTTTAATAGTTATTCAATTTTAATTACGTTTAGATTGTTTCTATATTGCTATTGTGGGTGTTTATTAATTTTTAATCGATTAATTATACAGCAAATTATTGGCTACATTGTCGTAAATTAGATTATAATGGTCGAGTTGTAGGTGGCCACAAAATGATAGCGGATGACCATAACTCTATTGTAAATGTCCCATAATCCGCCGCAGTTCTGTTCCAGTCCCATCAATTGCGATAACCACCGAAAATGTCATTTCGAATTTATTTGGGATAAGAAAAAAAAATTTTTAATTAAATTTGATACTGATGTATCTATTCGAGTTTGATCCAAAATAATTAGTTTATCATCGCTAGATTTTTTGGTTGTTGTTAATTTTTTTTGGGCTCTAGAGCTCGTTCTATTTCACGCTTCGTTTGTCGAATTGAGAAAATAAGATCAAAGTATTTCTAACGAAATGTGACTCATCTGAGAGTTGTAAAAACAACTAGAAGACCACGGAAATGGATAATTTCGGCAGCTTTCAATTATAAAATGAAGTTTCTTCACTATTCACTTTTTTCTATTTACAAGTCGAATTATATTTGAATTTATAATATCAGTCGATTTTAATCAAGACAATTATTTGACAACCAATATCTTGGTTGATCATCTCCCTCTCTTTGAGACGACTTAAATCACATTAGAGATGGGATTTAAGTACAGCAATAATATTGCCTTTTCTTTTTGTATAAATAGTTTGAGTGATTCGAAAGTTCTCATATGATCGATGGAACACTCAATTTATCATTCCACGTGAAAATTGCGTGGCAGATTTTCTAGACAAGTGGAGAAGGGCCCTACAAAATTTTCAACTGTTCTACAATTTCATTCAAGCCTAAACCATTTTCCGTTAACAATTTGAAAATAGTACAAGTCGGCTTTATCTATAACTTGAATCAATAATCAAATGTCCAAGTATCAAAGTAGCAAAATCGGCGAATCAATAGAGTTATGTTTTGACATTTACGAAAATCGTTACCTCTATCTGTCTCTTTCTAACACACAAGGAACCGCTTTAGATATGACCGGTTTATTAATAAAATCACCGATTTTATGTTCGTTTATAGTCACATTTTGTAAAAATTTGCATACTGATCGCGGTGTGCCGGTAGTTTTTTTTTTATTGTTGACCATACTTTACATTGTTTTTTATTATTTTAGTAATGGGGCCGTTAAATTCACTACCTAGAAAAATAATAAAACAAAAAAATTCAATAATTATTCCATATAAAATGCTCTATAGTCGGATTTTTTTTTTGATTCATTGTTGGGGAAATAACCTTAAGAAATTCTTACTTTACAAAATTAAATTGGTCTCATCTCGATTGAATATCTGATTTTATCATCGTTGAAAAATTGAGGCTCTGGAGTAACTCGCCAATTTTCATACAAATCTCTACAATTTGTTGTGATTCTTAATTGATTTTACTAGGGGGGTAGTTTTTGGTGAATTTTTTTGAAAAAAAAACTAGAAATTCTTTGTTTTATTGTTTATATTTGAACATCTGTTATCTGTGTCGATGCTCCAGTTTCGAAAAATGTGCCATTAATATGGGTCGCCACATTTACCGAAGACTGACACGCGGAAGAGTCTATTACATAACAAATTCTTAATCTTACCGAAGACTAATACTCGAAATTTTAAAACAATGTATCGAAAAAAAATCAATTTTTCTTTAGACTTAATATAAATATGTTGGATTTTTTCCGTGGAAAAACCTACAATCGCCACGTTCTTTTTCATCTTCAATTACTATAAATTACATTGTTAGCTGCATTCCATATATTTGTGGCAGTACAGAAACTAATCATTCGAATTGGCTAGACATAATTGTCTGATTCAAGATTCTCGCCAACAACAACAACAACAACACAAACAACAAGATCCAACATTCATTACGATGAGAACAACTTTTTTGCCAAGTTAATTAGTTCAACGGCCCCTATATTTCTATAATTTGTTACAAATATGACTACAAAAGTAGAATAATAAATATAAAATTTTCGATATTTACAGTTAAATACAATTAATTTAATTTCTATTTACTGTTGAAATTAAATTTAGATACGAATGGCTTGAATATAATTATAATAATTTCCACACAATTCTTATTAAGCGATAATTATGTAAATTTGAATTATACTCGATCCTTATCAAGTTTCTTTTCTATATGCTCGATCTACAATCGTCCCGGGGTGCTATCAAATGATGAGAGAATTCTCTCGCGAACTTGTTAACGACAATAAAACGCAATTTTTCAACAACTACTCAAAAAAAAATTGAATCATTTATTGTCATCTGGGTGGTCAGTTCTTGTAAGGCTTATTTGGAATTTTTCCACTGTGCATTACCGAGAAAAATACATTGGAATTTCGTCGCACGAAACCGAAATAAATTCAACTGTTTATTGTTTATGGTAAAATAGGGTGGTTTTATCGTTGACCCAGTTTTTGTTTAGGTGGTTGGTTGACCTCGCGCTAATGCTAAAAATAACATTGAGCATCGGAATGGGCTAGGCCTATTATGGAAATTCGTAAATAAATCTTAGATTATCGTTAGACACGCGACTAAATGAACATTGTATAAGTTAGTCGGATATTTTTGTAAATTAATCTGGTTTCAATCAATGCGATGTGAAAATAAAAATAAACAAAAAGTCGGCGATAATCAGCTCTGACAGTTTGCTAGTTTTAAATCACATGGACGACATGATGATGATTAATTGTTGTTGAGTTGATAAAGAACTAGTACTGCAAGTTTTCAAATTTAGATTATAAAATCGAAGAGGTTCGTAAATTCTTGATTGTCGCTATAACCAGTAGTGCTACAATTAGTTATTTATCATTATCGACGATATGAAGCGATTAATCAGTTCCTATATGTTATGTCATGTTGCAATCGAGTCCACCTCGTTTATTACATTATTGTAATTAACTAGCGAAAGGGGTGTACGATAGATTTCAACTGTTAATCGGTGGTGTGTCGTCGGTCCCATTTATTTTCACATTTAAAAATGTTAATTCTGGTATTTCAGGTAATCTAGTGAAATATTCCAATATCAATTAATGATATTTATAGACCAGGTTGGGCGGTTATTGCCTTATTCATCACCATATAAATCTGTGTTTTTCTTTACAGAAATGCAGACGAAATAGAATTCGAAAAATGCGCCGATTCCACAAAAACTGAACCAATAAAAATCGACTCTATCACGTAATCTCGAGATTTTGCTGATTTAAATCTATTAGTTAGTTCGCGAGTCAATATCGCTTCTTGTAATGAAATTAGTTCGATTTCGTTTATTTTTTGGGTTACAAAAAAAATCTTTAGTCTCTTCTAGATAAAACACGAGAAAGTCAAAGTTTACAGAAGATTTATTTCTGTTTTCTTGTTTGGGATTGTTTTGTTTGATTTTTAAATGTAAACTTCCACCGTTTTGTACGGCTTATCTTAATGTACAGTTTTAGGTTTCTGGTTATATTTATAGACAAATATAGTAGACATGTGGAAAAGGGCTAAATTTACCAACTATAATTCTGTGAGGCAGCGTATTTTAAGACAATGAATTTATTAATTCATCCATTAATTCTATCCAAAATAAAATAAAATACCTCCTCTCTATATAACAATAAGCTATAATCGTTGATCAAAATAGAGATGAGCTGTTGAAGCAGAATAGCGTAAAACTGACGTTAACTCTACTATATCTCATCTCTACTGCCATATCAATTATAAGTCGATTCGACTTTAAGTGTAGAACGAACAATCGATCTTTAGATAGAAAATAAACAATTGATTGTCTAACATGATTGTTGTTCTCAACTCCACTCACTATACGAAAATAATACCTTGCTAGTAGATGGAGATGAAGATTAGTCATCTATAATTCTCATAATCGATTCAATTTTCTGAATCAATCGAGAAAAAAATTCTTATATTTTTTCCATATTAGAATATGGATGATTGACAAATTATCGCTCAAAAATTGAGCCAAGTTGATGAATTCAATAAATTTATAAAAGATTTCGAATAAGAGAAGTTTATGAAAGAATTGGTTTTTTGTTCGTCTACTGCTTTAGAGAATTTCTAACCATCCCAAGTCGGTAATTTCGTATCGTCCCAAAAAACGATCACGTTCTTCATATCTTTCCTCATGTAGAAAGATAGTTCCAAGGTTGAAAGGAACAGGTTCATCAACCAATACTATATACGTGTTTTTAACGTTCGTTGTTGAGTTAGAAAAATAATTAATTTAGAATAGCACACACAAAACATATAATTACCGTATTCGATTGTATTATTAAATAGACAACAAAAAGATTGAAGAAAAAAAATTATAAATATTTTATCGAAAGAATGTTTGTTTCGATTCATTGGACATTGATAGATTCGAGTTTTAGATATGATCCGAATAAACTTCGACGTTAATCCAAAGTTATTTAAGATGGGAAATAGAGAGGAAGATGATGATTATTAATTCGATATTAATAGTGATTATCACTCAAATTCCAATACTAAATCACTGGAAATCATTCACTAAAACGCCATCATTTATTGTAATGAGGCATTCCTATAATTTCTAGAAATTATTATAGGAATTAACGATGGAAGATTGTATAGAAATTCCTCTAATTGATCGAAATTAAATATTCAAGATCTCCACGATTCTCTTCCATAAATACCACAAGCTGTTTGTATTGAGGCCTCTGGCTTTTTACATATATTATTATTATTATTATTATTATTAAACTATATGTATATAAAAAGACCGGAATTTTCACTTCATAATTATAATGTTTAATTTTTACTGCGGTCGTCTAGTTCGTGTGAACGCTAATTTATCAAAACTGGCTCCACTAAATCAAGGAATTATTTGGGAATATTTGCATAAAGTTATCATAGTTGCATGATATTTCTGCGAATATGATAAACGTGGTCTGGTCGAGGCTTTTAAATTCCAGTTGTTGATAAGAGATGATGATAATTCGTACTTTACGATTGCAATTCTATAGAATAAAATTAAATTTTTTCCTGATTGAATTCCTGTGTATTTCGTTTGGTTTAGATTAATTTCGCAGGATATCCTCGAATAATTTAATTCCACTTATAGATTTCGAGAGTATTTTTAGAGGTACGGTTTTACGATCTAATTATCTTTAATGCAGTTCAATTTACATACAAGTCTCGTAAATTTTCCCACAACTATAAAAAGATTTGGGTTCACGCTTCTTTTATTATTTTTTTTTGAATTTTTTTATTTACTATTGATATAAAAACGGCAGGCTTTTATTATTATTATTTTTTTAATTACAGTCATAATTGGGTTTTATGATCGTGATTCGTATATATTTCGATAGTTGAATATAATAAAATTTTGAACATCCTTGATGATTTGATGATAAGTCCTTGATTATCCCGAGGTCATGTCATCGTAGGCGGCACACCACAATACACAATAAACACACCCTGACAACGACATTTATTGACTATTCAATAAATAAATACATCAGATTTGATTTGTACAAACGCCCACTATAACAACAACAACAACAACAACAACGGTACCCGCATATAAGCGAATAATTACCTGATACGCCACTGGGTTTTTTCGATTGATAACAGAACAGGTTCGGTTGGATTCCAAAGAAAATTGACAACAGGCATTTTTTTTTAGGTCAGTGGTCCCCGAATCGGGCCAGTTTGAGAAGCACTGATCGAATTAGCATATTAGTAGACGTGGCAATTATCGTTAATTGATCGTAATTAATTAAAATTATAACTGACACGAGTCGATGTTCGTCGCAATTTATTGGTTCACTTTTAATAATCGAACAACTCGACTCTTGTCGATCTTATTAAAAATTTAATCGATTGAATATGGATGAGCGAATAGCTGGCTATACCGCAGAAACACTTTATCGCTTGAATAATTACGTAAACAGTGAATTTGCTACGGTGTTCGTTTCATTTTTGTGGCTGTTATTACCAGAAAACTGAAAGACTTGTTTTATTATCGATAGATTCGGATGAGATTCTCGGTATTCAATTGAATAGATAGAAGATAGTTCAAGGCTTTTCAGTCTCTCTTATGCCACCATAATCGCGAATAGTCGTACCTTAACCGATGGAAACAATGAAGTGTCTTTTGAACAATAGCACTAGAAAACCTACTTTGATTTATCGACGTATTGATAAATATTTGTATAGAATACATTCTAAAATTCCATTGGAAAAATTAAAAATCCAGCACGATTTCCACCATCCGACATCGATCAATAATAATTTAAATCTGAAAAGTAATTTCCTGAAATTAATGGGTCCGTATAATCCGCACATGTCGTTCATTAGTTGTTTTTTCCGAATCAAATCCAACAATAAATCATTGCAACATTCAAATAAACAAATAAACCATAAAACTGAAAGGAGCTCCATTAACTGGCGCATTTCCTGAAACGCTCATAAATTAAAGACAAATCCGGGAATAGCTGTAACGCCAAATACACATATCCGGAAATTTCACCGTGTTTTTTATTTCGTGTATTTCGATTTATTGTGAATTGATAATTGATAATGTTGGTCGAGAGAACGTGCCGCCGACCGAATGGTTGGATGTTTCTCTAAATTTAGTCGTCGTAAATAATGCCGTTTGCAGGTGCTGAAGGCGGCCTTTGCCCTCGAAATTGTTCGTTTGAAATTGTAAAAGAAAACTATTCCAACCGCGTTTGTTGAAACTAACACACATATATATCTATATATATACATATAGATTTCGCTTTTCTGCTGGTTTCATTCTCGCAGGAACGAATCGATCACGTCGACTTGTCAGTTTCAGTTGAAACTAACTTGTGCTTCGACTTTCAATGACTAGTCTTGACAGAATTCCAAACAAGACCTATTGTCTTCAGAATACAGGATAGCGAACAAATTTCAAGCGAATTTCAGTATAATAGAAGAGACAGACAATTCGGTAATTCACAGGGAAAAATTGATATTGAATAAACTCTAAACTGGTTATCTACACAATACTATTCAAAGATTTTCGAAAATTTTCCATTATTCCACCATTCGAAATAATGATGTTTCAACTTTCAACAGCTTTCAGTATGTTTCAGAAATAAACGAGGGAATTCAGACAGGCGCTGAAAATATTGCCATTTATTCCATAATATCGTCTATAATAGATCAAATATCGTGTAAATCGGCAAAATTCGAGATAATCCACCCCTTGTCACAACCTATAAACACTTCAAAAAGCTCAGCTTTTATATTGGATACTTCATACAGTAATGTAGAGCCGGTTGCATAATCCCATTTGATTGAATTGTTCGATAAATTAATGAATTTTTTTGTGAGAAATTCTTGAAATTGTTTCTCTCACGATTGCGGTTATTGACGGTGGAATAATACCAAATATTATGGTTATTTGATTTAAATTGG
>JAZBGZ010000266.1:42675-52744 GCA_037414795.1 Stenodera caucasica | reverse complement strand
TTAAAAGTGCTTCATTATTCGGTCCAAATTCATTAACGTAATATAAATTAAGTTTCTGATTCTTAATTGAAACAAGAAGAGTCGGAATTAAAAATGCAAAATTGTAAAAAGCCAAGGGGACAAATTTAGTTTTTTTCTTCTTCTCATATTTCACATCTACTTCCGGATTTTTTTCTTTCTAGTAGGTCTACAATTCAACTGAATGAAAGTATAAAAGCATTTTCTTAATTGTATTTCAGTCACCCTTTCACCATTCTAAATAATAGGCGTAGATTTGATTGGATTGTTTTAGGGGCTGTCGATAGAAATTAACACATCATCCCCAATTTTTTGTGATTTTATGCATAAATATAACGTTAATAATCATCAATATTTATTTATCGTTTTTATGATATAGAATAACGTATTTGTGTAGTTGTTTTTTTTTTTAAATTTACCTCCATAAATTCTGCTCGATGGAGAGAGGTTGTAAATATGAAAGCATTTTTATTTGAATATCGCTATTTATTTTGTGTATTTCCCTTTCTGCTTGCTAACAAACAGAAATTGATCCCAGCTCCAGGATACACACCTGGTATTGAACTGGAGACCCTACTTCCCTTTTTTTTTCCTGTCGCCGTCGTTGTTGTTGTTGTTCGTCCCTTTTTTTCTAAAGAAAAAAAAATTCATATGCTTGAGGCTGTTAGCAAGAAAAACTATATCAACTCTCTAGGAAATAAAATGGAAATTCGTTCGAAATCTTTCAAATTCCTTCACTCTAAATCTTGTTATTTTAATGAAAATTCGTTTCAATAAGAAGGATTTCAATAATAACGTAAATGAGTTGATGAGATTCCGTTGTTTTGTTTTTCTCTTATTTTAATTTTTTTTTTTTTAATATAAATGGAATCTCTTGAAATTGTCAACGTTAAAATATAAAATGTCGGATTTGAAATGAGCGTCATGAAAATTGAGGGTGTATGAATGAGCGACAGAAATAACTATATCTGTATCCACCCTTTATGTTCTTTTCTAACAGATTATATATAAAGCCATATATCATTGTCGTAGCTTTCGTATGATCACAACGGCTATCCTTTGTCCACTTGAAAGGTACTTCACGCTTCCATAAATGTTCCGTAAAGTGCAGAATCAACAAGGACCAGTATATGGTGCTTCATGAAATTTATATCATGTAATAGTAATTGTGCACATCCTCCAACGCCTTCTAGTTAGGATACATTATATGTTTGAATATACCGCGAGTGCCAATTAAAATTTCCCCACATTTCTTTCAGTCAATTAAAATATAGAAGAGGAAATTGTAGAAAATTCAAGATGCTCGTTAATTTTCAGTTGGATATACAGTAATTTACAGCTTTAGTATTTTTAATAAAGTACTTCTGTCTTCATACAAAGAAACATAATCCTTGCGTGTTTCGTTATCATTCACTCAGTTGGAATGCTGTTGTTGCTATGGTTCCACGACCTATAACTTGGTGAAGGATCTGGAAGAAAACCTAAATAACATGGTGAAGGGTTTTCGGTTATTTTCAAAACAACATATTCACCAAATATTTGTCTCTTATCGGCTATATAAATTAAATTAGATAGAAATGATAATGTGGATTATAAGATGACGTGACGATTTATTCTAGATGAATCGTTAGTTGGAAAATATGAATTTTCGCCTTACTGAATATGACTCTAATCGGATCAAATATTTCGTGGAACAGCATACATGACCTAATTCTAACTAACATTTAAAAGCTTGTAATTTATATTAAATCCAATTTAGTATTCAAGCAAACCTAAATCAATATTTATCAAAATTCTTGTTAACAACAAAAAACAGATTAGCTTTTAATAGAAAACTTAATTCTCGTCAATTTTTTGTTTACAAATTTCGATCATCTATCATCGATTAAAATGTTATTTATAATAGAAGACAAATCGGAAATGACTATTCGATTAAATCGAGCAAATCGTAGATCTTATCAATAATTGTAGCAACGTTCTTTATTCATTATATACAGATTGAACTGGTGCCGATGAATATTTGAAAATATGCCGGAAATTGAGAGTGTTGTTTATTAATGAAAACGGGTGGATTCAACCCCTTCTTCAACTTGAATTCAGTCACGATGACTAGACTGTTTTCGAATTATTAATAGAATAGTTAAATCTAACTAATAAATCGCTACAATCGGAATGTTTTTTCTACTATTAAAAATTAGATTTTTTTTAAAGCTTATTTGTTACGAATCAAATCCAATTGGGATAGCAATTTCTTAACAGATTCGCCACAAAGATTTTTTCTCTCGATAGAAACGATTCGATTTCATTTATGTAAATCGGATAGACATTCTCGATGTAATGATATTGAATGAGAATCAGAGATCAACGATGTGATAAAATCATGAATATGTAAATGGTGTAATGAGCATAGAAAATGAAACTATAAAGTAATGAGGAATGTGATGGTCTGGAAGTTCTGGCTTTTAATTTACAAATGGAGTACTACAACTCCTCTAAAACGTCTAATAATGAAACCGAATAGGAGGGAAAATATAAACGTCCAGAATATCGCTTGGTTGATCAAAGCTAACAATCTCTCTCTTGTAGAATAAGTATTCTCTTATATCCAACTAGTTGGTAGTTTACACGGCTTTACAGCTCTCACCTTACAAATACGACTTGTTTTTTGTTTTTTTTTTTTATTGTTGTGGTGGTAGTTGATGGAGAAAAATTTGTTCTCCACTCGACCTGGAAATTAGATTTTCTCTCCACAACAATGACAAAAAAAAAATTTATTATTCTCAATAATAGAGATCTATACGATAAACTTTCAATATTATCGACACTAATTGTACATAATTTATTGTAATTATCCCAATTGGACTGTAGAACATGGACAATCACAGCATCGATTCTAATATTCTGCAATATAGAAAATATTCATTTATTGTCGCCTATAGGATTCTATTATAGCAAAATTAAATTGATTATACGTTGTTTAGCTCGTTAAATTCTAATGTAGATGGCATAATAAAACTGTAATCTTGTCATAATCTGTGATTTCACGGCACAATTTAATATCTAACTGCTTTAATATAATCATCTAATCATCTATAAGATTTTCGTTATACAACAGTGAACATGTGTGTACACTATAATTTATCAACATTAGACATTTCTAGTTTGATTAGTCGAATTGGAAATATTGCGAATTATTTGTAATTTATACCCAGTTGTCAATTTCTCACTGTTTCCAAGAAAATCAAATAAATTATTCCAATAATCTCTATTAGTGAAATTAGAAAAAACTCTACAAAGTGTTTCTTTGATAAACGAAAATTTTAAAACTTCATTTGAATCTATAATTCTTCTCGAGATATTGAAGGTCCCTAATTTATACAAGAAAAATAGGTTAAATCGATATTTTTTGCTTACGTGGCAAAAATCTTATTTACGTAGTTGTTGAAATCGGCGCCGGCCTTTGGAGAGGTCTCATTTTTTACTAAACTTTCACTCACTGTATATTTCAAAGAGTTTATTTTAATCATATTTGTAAGTTTTAGATTAGAATGTTTTATCAGGAGTTGCTATATCTTAAATCCGTGTTACTTTATAATTGTTTTATTTTTTTTTTTAATTATTTTTCCACCGAAAAAACCTTCAACTTTCTAACAAAATTAGGCGATTAACATTGAATTTGAATTTTTTCTGAATAATAATTGTTTGAAGAGTTGCTGCAATTTTAAGAATAGCTAGAAGGGTAATTTCAGTTAAAAGATTTGAGAAAATTTTTGTCTTCGATTATCTCCCGAAAATTAACGTGATCTGATAAATTTTCACATTTAGTTTAGAATTTTTGCCAAAATCAATAAAGATCTTGGACTTCATTTATGGCAATTTGCCGAACTAATTACACACTAATTACACTATATCTCGATTTGAATAGTTTCTAACTAGTAATAACAACATTTGCCGCATCAATCTAGCTTTTGAACAACTAATTTGTGTCTTACTAACTGATATTATTAGCATTTCCGTTCGTCTTTATAGTTTAATAACATGTGTAAATATCGGTCTATTTTTAGTGAGTTTTATGTGGAGAAAATTGTTTTTTATTCTTTTATTTTTACGTACATTGTCATCATGATAAGTGGCTATCAAGGAAAACATTCCAAGAATGATGTGCTTTTCTTACAATAGGTCCTAATAATTTCGGTAAAGTTCACCCTTAGAAACTGAAAACGACTCGTATAACTCCTGTCGGAATTCTTTATTATTTCGATATTTTTTTCCGAATGACTGCAAATATATGAGTAAAGCGGTTTATATAAATCAAACTATTGATTATAACATTTGTGATTTTTCTTCATAAACTTTCATAGAAATTGCTGGAGAATACGGGAATTTTTCTAGATTTCCCTTCGAAATTTTTTGTTACTAAAACAGAAGAAAAGCCCGCAAAAAAAAAAAAAAAAACTGAAATCTAAAGTAACTTTTCCATTAGTTTGAATTCTACAACATGGTAGGTCATTAATAAGATGTGCATTAGCACCGATTCAATCAATCAAATCGCGATAAGATCAAAAGAATCAAGAATAGAGTAATCGTTGTATAGGCGCATCAATCACAACGAACTATAAGCATGTGTCAGGAGACACATTTTTTGGATTTTTGAACAAGCCAACTTTGATATGATATGGTGCAGGAAAAATTGAATAAATGTTGATTTGAAGTTTAGGAGTTTTTTTTGTTGAGTTGCGTGTATATCTTTGGTATACGATCGTCCGTAAATTCTCTGAGGTCTTTGTGTACCGGTCGTGTTTGACACGGCTTTGTGCATAATTGAAATCCGCACTATGCTACCTACCCTTGACAAACGTAACTCCCTTAGAAACAATCACTTGTGAGAATAAACTGACATCTATGTAGGCATTTATATATATGTACACGTTTAAAGTCGTCTCAAATGAAATACCATCTGCATTTCACTTATGCGTATACATTTTCAGACATTCTGTCATTATACATATAAAGAAGATTTATTTATGTTTGTGATAATGTTTACGTTTTGCGGTACAAAGGAGCATTTCCTCAACTTATATGCGGTTAGAACATTACTAAAGTGACAACAATACAATATCTTGAAACAAACAAGCTGTATTGTTCCTTTTGCGATTTTATTCATTTAATGATAGCTTTGCTCATTTAACTGAATTATTATGTCTATATTTCCAATATAATCCGGTTGATTGTTAACTAGAGAGTTGTTCCCTCTACCGGATTTACTCGGATGTTTTGTTAAAGTCAACATTAACGACATCTCATTATTTCGACAAAATTGACGATAAATAACTATAGAATCTCCACAATTTTTGATCCCGCACATTAGAATTCTTCTATTATGTAAGCGATCCTCCGTGAATGCGAATTGAGTGAGAATCTATGCTTTAGTGATAACTGGGACAAATCGATTGAGTTAAGCATCAAGAGGAGTTTCTAAGCATTTAACAAGGTTTTCGAACGATATAAATTACATCGTATTCCGGTGTGATCTTCAACTTAAACTCGCAACAATCGGAATGTATTAGAACTGGGATAAAAAAAACTGCATTGTTGGCATATGTGGAGTCACGTTCGAATCATACTATTGAAACATAAAATATGGATGTTCGAGACGGATGATAGTCGAAAGAAAATGAGTCGACACTTGAACAAACATTGAACCGTGCAAATTTAATATCAGATATCGAAGGCTATTCTCACTACTTACAAGACAGCAGGTAATCAAAACTTGCAAGAAAGACGAAGAGAATACATTTACGTTTTATATAAGTATGAAATATTCATTCCAGTTCTTCTTCTTCCCGCTTTTTTTTTCTATTTCGATTCTATACGTTTCTTTTGTAAAGTTGCAACAAATGGGCAAAGAGAATAACCTTTTCCTGGTATTGGGATTTTGAAACATTTGGGAAGTTTCTTCTCGATGCAGCCTAAATTCCCAAAGGCCTATTATAAGTTTCAATACCGATATATCATGTAGACTACTATATATATACCAAAAGCCCGATAAGTTTTGCATGGTTTAGCAAGATTAATGAGGAATGTCTTTCAGAATAGCGTTTCAAACGATAACAGTTTCTGTATAATGCAACACAGATAGGTGAATGTGTCTATACTTTGAAATAGCTGTCTGATAAGAGGAAGGGAACAAAGTCATTCTCGGCTAACTCCAAAGACACCTAAAATGAAGAGTTTTTCACGAACTCAACCAATCTGCCCAGTTAAATGATTGATACACCATATCCAGTAATTAATCGATGGAAACTTTCTCGAAAGTTATAGCCAATCCCCTAAGAATCTTCCCCTAATTACAACTAAGTCACGTCGTCTCATTCAGCAACATCCAAAAAAATTCACCACTATTTGGATAGATTTTATGGCCGTAATGTTGAATAATAAAACAATCCGAATTCTACAAATTTCCTACTAACAGTAAAATTTCCCGACATACGACAAGTGAGTTTCCCTGAAAGAAATTACTTAGTGAATTATCTAAAAGTTTTGTGTTTTTTTGTTGTGAGTTGACGTAAATTCTGTGCACCTTTATTGGAATTAAAATGAATTTTGGATTTATTGGAACATAAAAGGGGTGATGATGAAAAAGGTCCTTTTAGGATAATTTGATCTGGAAACGATGATATTCAACAATTCGATTAATAATAAAAAATAACGTGATTTTTTTTTGTGTGATCGTAACATAAAAAAGTGCTTTATATTAACGTATTCTCTATTGAAGGATGATAATGGTGATGTAACTTAAAAAATGTTAGATCTAAAAATAAATTTCCATAAATTGCCAATAATTTTTTTTCTCTCTCTCATATAATAGTCGATATTATTAAAATAAAATGAATTTCAAATGTAGACATTTCGATCGAACTTGAATTAGAAAAAGAGCTACAGATGCCTTTATGTTCGATTTCAAAAAAGGGCTGTCAATAGCAGTCTCGACAATATCTATAAGATCGGAAATAACAAGTGAATTTGAAAAAATTGGAAAAAAAAACAATTGATATACTCATACAATTTTACAATTTGCTATACAAAACTTTATCGTTATTATTACCAATTCTCAACTTCAACTCCGGCATCTGTTTCCATTGTTGAATATCAATAACGTTCAATTTAATAGAAATTAGAATTTGTTTAATAGGGGTTGATACAATTGTCGCTTTCAACAACAACAACAACAACAACAATACAAAATATTCCGGTGACATGGTAATACTTTTAAATGATTTTAAGCACTTAGGTGGTCGTAAAAGCCCCTTTATTTGCGGCAATGTATAGGCTTTGTTACATAGTTCGGATGTAATTCTACACACGTATATGCCCCCAATTCGCCCTATTCGCTACATACAGTCAATGACAAGACTATAACACAAAAATAAAACTACCCCTTTATTATTTTATAAGATTTCTATCAAATTTATCATAAATAATGTTGGTAATTACGAATAAAAATCTTTATTATTGTATATATATATATGTATATGTTTCTCGGTCTCTTTCATATTCTACTACCCCTATTTTATGGTATAGAGGCAATCATACCGCCTGTGGCCCTTTCGCAAAGTGCCGTCGACCGAAACATTTCGCATACACGCACTATTATATGTGGAAAACATGAAATCTCCATCAGTGGTCGCAAAACCAGCCACTATTCGTGGGGAAAAAGAAAAAAATTTACAGATGTGACTATACGACAATTTCCCATAATGTAATTTACATTGCGACTAATTACACAATAATAACACCACCCCCGAAACAAAAAAAATAAATAAAAAATTCGTTTTATTTCTAGCTGGATTTGATGTGATGTCTTCAGTATCGGATCGATGAGAATAAAATAGTTGAAAGTTTGTGCAATTTCAACTACCCTCAACAACATACCCTTCACAACATATGCACAGTCTGAATCTAACCGCTACGTTTATTTTCTAAATCATTGAATGTAGGGGAGCTAGACACAGGGTTGATTTATATCACCCAAATACTATTGTCAAGACCGACTGAATAGGAACAAGTGTTGCTTTTCCTATTATACCAGTCTAATATTTCTAATAGATTAATATTTATCATGAATATTCGGTGATATTTTTTTTTTTGTGTGTTATTATTTGAGATATTTCCAATTGTGAAACGCCACTGGAGAAAATAGCTCTTTCACAGTACATCGAGTCGTACAGTGGGGGCGATATAGGAGATACTCTTTGGTTTGTGACCCAAAGGCATCTGTTTTTAAAGGGATTCTATTTTCCTCTCGACTGATTTCCTGTACAATGTTCATTTTACCGGCTAACCAAGAGCCATTCCATTCGACCAGAACATAACATTATGTCTTACATTAGATTTTCTTTACTGAAAATATAACTATTTTATAAGTACCTATTAGTTTTCTTGTAATGGAGAAAATTATATTCTCGTTATCTCTGAATTTATGCAAAATACAGGAATTAGATAACGTAACAAAGCTCCCGAATAAACACCGTATAATTCTAACTGTAATGAATTATTATCCGAAAATCACCAATTTAATTCATCACCGATCTATCTATCTGTAAAACCAAACAATAAATTCATCAAAACAGTTGACTTCAGCTAAATTATAAAATAAAATGGCAATTCAAATAATTAGAGCTACATTCATTGTTGTTTGGAACAAATAAGATTTGGAACAATGTCGGAAAATTTTGCTAGTTACACTGAAAACTTGCTGGATAAGAGCTGGGAAACGTCTACAACAAATTCCCTACAGTAATTAGAACAAACAGACAAACAAACAAACAAGCAGATGAACAAAATAGAGAAGAATAAGTCGATTATAATTGTTAATTATCAATTAATCTGTATCCGTTGGAAATTGATATAATCAAACACAATTATGCACTATTCGATATTAAAAGTACATCGATTATAAATTCAGATATTTCGACTATTTCATGATACAAGTAATAAAGTATTCTAAACTTGAACCGATTATAGTGGAGCGAGCGTTTTTGTTGTGGTTTCGAAATTAGGAATATTTGATAGGGGTGAGCTTTGATGGTTGAACTTCACATACGTGTATGTCGGGAATTAATTTTTTTTTTTTATGATAAACTCTATATTAGAAACGGCTATGTACAGTTTTGTCAAAACTAATTTAAACTGTAAAAGTTTGAAACTTTTTTAATACCCGCTTCACCTATATAATATTGAATAGAAAAAGGGGACGCGTTCGCTTACAAAATTTTATATTTATAAATTAAATCGGCTACATATGAGTTTAGAAATTTTTGTTTAATCGAAAAATTCTAAATGGCTATTGTTGTGTGATAAAGCGAACAATGAAACAAAACGGGGGGAAAAAATTGCGTCAATTCGATTGAAATTGATTGATAATCGTTTAGATGTTGATATAACGTTAAAAATGAAGTTGAATTGTTATTCTATTCTAAGAGAGTTTTAAGAGAGAGAATCCAATCATCTAGACTGTTCTTTTAATGATAGAACTTGGATGGAATCTCCAGTGGCCTTTTCGTCGAGCGACGATCTGTAGTTTTACGACGTACTAAACTCTTACTTCTTCAGGCTCAATTTTATTTCCTTCCGCATCCATGACCTCACGTAAACTTTTTCATCCCCCTTATAGCAGTTAGTTGTCGCCACTTGTACACTATACATACATATATTATAGTCTCACTTGAATTATTATTGGCAGTAATAGAATTTTTCATAAGACTAACTCCTTTTTATGTTAGGTTATAAAAGCTCATTTCCAGATTTACTATTATCAAACCAAAATTTTAATCAAAATCTAATAACTTGGCTTTAGATAAAATCAAATTATTTTCAATGTTTATCCATTAAATGTTGGCCTTTAATTTCGTTTCTCGCCATTTTCACTTTATTTTACAATCACAGTTCGGTATTCGAGAATCGTCATTATTCTACAAACAGTAAATTTATTACGAACGAACTTATGCAAATTTCCGTACTCTTCAACTTTAATCAAAGACACTAGTCGCAT
>JAZBGZ010000265.1:38473-53843 GCA_037414795.1 Stenodera caucasica | reverse complement strand
ATTCAGTGGAATGTTTTAGAACTTCTGGTTCGTAGATCTAGACGCACACCTTTCTCTCTGGAATCACTTTCACATTTCTTTTTCTTATTAAGCACTGACTCAAATAAATCAAACAACTTTTATTTGAAACAAACATTAAGAAAAACAACAAAAATAACAAAAAAAAAATCGAAAATTTTGTGAAACGTGGATTTTTTTATTGAATTATTAATAAAATCCTTGGAATTATTCAAACTATATTAATAAGGCATAAAAATATTGACAATTGATTTAGTAAATTTAGCAATAATACCTATTGTTTCTGAATTATTTTTTTTCACCTAAATCAATTAATAAAATAGATATCCATTCAATTATGATTTCCGTGGAAGAATTTTACATAATCGCTAATTAAAATCAATTGATTTGTTTCTCTTTGTAATTGGATCGAATTAAAATATAATGAATCAAATTCGATTTGACCTTGTTGACTTGAAACTAGAGCAAACATTTTTTTTTGGTTATATTTCTATTTGAGTAAATTGAAAGTCAAGTCGACCAAATTCAATTCGTTTTAGTCTATTATTATAAGGAAATTCTTTTGAACTTTCTCCGGTAGTATCAATAAATGTTGAATTTCGATGATATTTTCGATTTCTTTTATCCGGAATTATCGTCGAGTAAATGGAAATTTCTTAATTTTTTTAATCAAAATCAAAACAACTTTCTACATATACAATTTTTATTGTTATTAATATTATTATTTTGAGTTGTAAAATTATTTTAAATATTAAAAACCTCAAGTGCCACTCAATTAATTGTGTTTGGAAACATTTAAATTAAATTCTGAAAATCAAGTTGAAATAAATGCAATTGTGGCTTCCTTATTGTTATTTTTTTTCTTCGCTCTTTTTTATCTCACTACTGGTTGTAATTTTAATTTTCACTCTAGTGACTTGACTTAATCAATATTCAGCCTGGTTTCTTATACAACAAACTTGACAACTTTGTATTACAAATTCAAATTACAAACAAATCTTGACACAATTCTGAAACATATATTTGATTATCTTAAAGAATATGAACATTATTTACATAATTCTACATACAATGTCATGGCTAAAATATTCAAATGAATGCACGAGTTTTTCTTTTAAGAATAATAATGATGATAAATTTTGATGATTCGATATTATTTCTAAATTATAATCAAAATGAATAATTATCCTCTATCAAGATAAATTTTTGTATTAATTGAAAACAGGGCCTATCTAAAAGTATCATATGTCTCTTTTGTTATCTAAATTGAAAACATACATAACTATAGAAATTATTATTGGTGTCCTTAGGCATTGAGTTATCATTTTACCCCACCGAAATTTCAATGTCCCTTGATAATTTCTTGAATTCATTGGCTTCAAAAAGTAATTAATCGTTTCCATTCAATAATTAAAGCTTGCTGATTTCCCATACCTACCCCCCAAAAGTTTTGGAATTTAAATTAGAAGCGAGAGAGAGAGAGAAACTCTATTCAAGATTAGACAATTTTATTTACTCACATATTATGAAATAATTCGAAAAGTGATAAAACGTTATACAATACATAAATTAGTGTAAATCTAGAAAGTTCGATTAATAATTTACAAACGATTATTTTGATCTGTTTCAATATACTCCAGTTCCCATACACCTTGAATTAAATTACTACCTGTTTACAGCGCCCTCTAATAACAGGTCATGTGAAAAATGGGGTTAATGTTCGAATGAATCTCACATAATATTGGGGGATTTATAGTTATCTATGTAAAAATAGCTGTAAAATCATAGAAAGTGAAAGTAGATAGAATGCTCGATCCTATTTGTTTTGTGTTAAAAATACTAGATGGTGCCACCAGGAAAAGTGAAACGAAAATTTCTTAGACTCTGAGTGTTTGCTTTGTTAACGGTAGATGGTGTAAGAGTCAGGTGAAATTCATGGTTGCATAATCAAAAAATACTTTGAAACAAAAAATAAATCTGGAAAAGGCAATTATTTCAATCCATATTCCAATATTAATAATATAATATTAAACAAAATTCTAGCAAATTTTGAAACTTTAATTGCAAATTAATTATTGGCGAACAAATGTTAAAAAACGATGAACAAACGACGATCAATTGACGAACAAACAACGAACAAAAAATTTTGTCAATGAGGGGGGCCAACTTGAAAGAGCCCAATTAATCAACAACATTGTGCAATTTCAATCATATCAATTATTAGAATAATTAGAATGGATACTGAAAATGTGATAAATAAAGCTGATTTTTTTCTACGGGAAATTCCAGAAGTTAAAACCAAGTAAGCAAATAACCTCACTTTATTAATACATAACCTCAAAAAATTTCCAATTGTAATTATTTTTGAAATGAAATTAGTAATGTTCCGATGGATAAAAAGTCGATCGTTAAAGAAGAACTGCAATTTTTACGTTTAGGTGATAAAGCTCAGGATGATATTATGGAAACTTTAAATTTTATTCATGGTCCTGTAATTATTTTTTATTTCAAGGTATTATTTGCGAAATAATTGTGTGAATTTTTAGAATTTCAAATTGAAAGAAGCAACAGATTATGATGATATAAGAACCAATTTATCTAAAAAATATTGGATAGGCGAAGGTTTAGTAGTGAAAGGTGGTTATGATTTTTCACAAATACAGGAGACTAGTCAGGATGAAGGGGATCGATTAAAACAATTCGCTCTAATGCGCTTAGAAAGGTAGTTTATTCACTCACAAAACAATTAATTAATTAAAAAATTCCAACTTTTAGTTACGGTTTTCATAAAAAACATTGTATTGAAGCTTTACATTATTGTGAAAGTAATGTTGAAGATGCCCTTTATCTACTTTATAATAAATATTTCAACAATGAGAATGATAGTAGCGATTTAGATTGTAATTTAACTGAAAAAGATTTATTAGAACAAAGAATAGATGAAAAAAGTTCGTTAGAATCAATCTATGATAAAGCTTTTGTTGAAAAAGTTCCAAATTCAGTTTGGATTATAACTTTAAAACTTGATTATTTAATAGAAATTTTTCATAATAAAACTCTACCGGAACAGAATTCAAAAGTTAATAACAGTAATAATAATAATAATGGAAAACGAAAAGAGAAATGTCGAAACTTTTTGAGGGGACATTGTAAATTTGGTAATAAATGTAGATTTTCACATGAAACTGTCGATAATTCTCCACAACCAGATTCACATTTAAATAATTATATATTTGAGTTAGAAATACGTTTTCCGTTAAATACCAAATATCCATATGAATGTCCAATGATTTTTCTCAAAACTAATGCAATATTACCTGAATTAATAAATTTACATATTTGTAAGAAACTATATCAGGAGGCTAAAGTTCTAGCTGAAGATGGTATACCTTCAGTTTATACTATAATCGAATTATTACAAAATGATGAAGAAATTAAAGATTTCCTCAAAAATGAACCGAACTTCTTAGATCCAAATCAAAAATTATTTTCCGAAACAAATTCGATAAATAAAATCAAAATACAACGTCCTAGTCATTATAAAAAAGGTTTAACGAATCGTGATAATAAAAAATTTCTCAATATTAATGAATTATTAACGATTGATGAGAAAATTGTTGAACGTTATCATAAAATAATTAAAGATCAACGTTATTTGAAAATGTTGGAGAATCGCCGTAAATTACCAGCTTGGGATATGATGAAAAATATATTAAATGAAATTAATAAATCACAAATTACGGTAATTAGTGGTGATACTGGTTGTGGTAAAAGTACACAAATACCTCAATATATATTCGATGATTGGTTAATTAATTTTATCGATAATGATAATAATAGAAAACATATAGAAATTATTTGTACACAACCTAGACGGATATCAGCCATAAGTGTTGCTGAAAGAGTAGCTGAAGAACGTATTGAAAATATTGGTAATACAATTGGTTATCAAATACGTTTGGAAAATAAAGTATCAATTTATACGCGATTAATATTTTGTACAACTGGTATATTATTGAGACGTTTCGAAACTGATCCATTATTACAGAATGTTACACATATTATTGTTGATGAGGTACATGAACGTAGTGAAGAAAGGTAATTCAATAATTAATAGCGTAACTATTGGTATTGTTGTTTTTATTGAATTGATGAAGACGGAAATAGATTTGGTATTCATAAAGTTATAAATTCACCAAATTCAATCAATATCAAATCGCAATAAACCGGGCCAATTACAGGAATAAATAAAATTTGAAAATATTAAAAATTCTCGCAGGATTCTATTACAAATTCAGATTGATACATTTCTCGGATTCAATATAAAGCCATTATAATCATTCAAGTCTTGATTGGCAGTCTAATGATATCGAAATTAAATCATTAATCAAGAATGACAAGCGTTATTACAAAAAATATTCTCTAAAAACCAGTATCGTATTGAAAGATGAATTTATAAATTTCCAATTAATTCTATTCATAATAATATAAATTTAATAGTAAATTAATCGTTTTCGACCCAAACCACTATCAATAGTGATTGGTGATTCTGTTATTTGGCATCCTTGAATGATGGTGTCTTTTTCAATGAATCGATACCGTATCTTTCAAGCATGTCAATCATCATGTTTTATTGTTAAAAGATCGTTTAACAGATATGATCTACAAGAGGAAAGGATGTTCCTTTCATTTTCTATAGCAGTTTGATATGAATGTTTTTTTCTCTAATTTTGTTATCTACTGTTAGATTTCTTAACTAATTTATTTCTTGAGAAATGTTTGTTTTTGTGAAGTATATTTTCCATGCCAAATAAGATTGACAATTTCCGATATTGAAAGATGAGTGAAATGTAATGAAATTCTTTGTTTTCCACGTCAAAAGACTCAAATATTTGAAATTCTTATCAAAAAATCCTAATTCTTTTATATTATATTTGTTATCGAAATTAGTGAAATTTTTTGTTTTTCATCCATCATATCAGCTTTCTAATAATTCAGTAAGTTCAGTCCTAATCGAATTTCCAGCAATATTTCTATAACGATAATTTCTTTTATCGAAGCTCAAGTTTCTTGTCAAAATCCCTAGAGTTTTTAATATTCTAATAGAAATCTACTTAATTACCAGACTTTTTGATCTCATCAGTTTCCCACAATCTCTATATTGTATCATAATTTAAAAATATTTTCTACTTTCAAGTGTACTTTTGTATTTCTTAGCTTCAAATCTTTGAGTTCAAGCAATCTTGATTAACGTTTCCTATATTTCCAATTATAAATTTGAATTAATTCGTTTCACAAGACTGGCAGTTATCGTTTATAAATCAATCAGATAATAATTTTTCTAATGGATTTCAAAGATTGTTTATTTATAATGTTGTCGAAAACTTTAGGGAATTTTCCGCATTTCCATCGAAAGATTTATTTGGAGAAAAGTTATGAATAAAAAATGTATATTAAATTGACTGGTTAAGATTTTATTGAAAGAGATTTAATTATTAATAACATTTCGCTTTCATGAATTTTAAATCAATTCAATAGTTACGCCATTGAAATAAATTCAATTAGAGACATTTTAAATATTCAATTTAACATTATAATAAAATTCCAGTGACTATTTGTTATTAATTTTGAAAGAATTATTACCATATCGACCTGATTTGAAAATAATATTAATGAGTGCAACAATGAATGCAACTTTATTCTCTGATTATTTTGATAATATACCAATAATAAAAATACCAGGACGTACATTTCCAGTTGAACAATTTTATTTAGAAAATATTCTGGAAATGACACAATATGTATTAGAAGAAGGCACCGAATATTGTAAAAAACATAATTTAAATGATGTTGAAAGTGAAATGGTCTATTCGGAAGTGATTTCTACTCCAATGCCTAAAGATAATATTAAAGACGAGAGTTTAACATTCGCACAAATTATGCAAAGATATAGCGGTAAATCGATTGTTTTTAAAGAGGTGTTACATTATAAAATAATTGTCTTTAAATTTAGATTATAGCGCAAAAACTTGTAAAAATTTATATTTAATGGATCCAAATGTGATTAATAACGATTTAATTGAATGCCTTCTAAATTGGATTATATCCGATGAGAATGATTATCCAAAAATTGGCACAATTCTAATCTTCTTACCTGGCATCGCCGAAATTACATCACTTTACGAATATTTGAATGAACATCGAATATTCGGTAAACGTAGCCAGAAATATCATATTCTTCCACTCCATTCGTCATTAACAAACGAAGAACAAGCTCTAATTTTCAAGTAAGATATGATTGAAATTGAAAATTGGCTCGCCATTTTTTTATTATTATTATTATGAATATTTCAGAAAATCAAAGCCCGGAATTAGAAAAATTATTTTATCAACAAATATTGCCGAAACTTCGGTAACAATAGATGATTGTGTTTTCGTTATCGATACTGGTAAAATGAAAGAGAAACATTTCGATCCGAATCGCAATATGGAAAGTTTAGAAACAGTTTGGGTAACACGTGCTAATGCATTACAACGTAAAGGTAGAGCTGGTCGTGTTATGGCTGGAGTTTGTTTCCATCTTTATACTTATCATCGATTCAAATATCAAATATTATCACAACCAATACCCGAAATCCAACGTATACCATTAGAACGGCTCATATTGAATATTAAATTGATGCAACAATTCGATGATAGAAATGTAACAAAAGTTTTAGGTATTTTTATTATTGATTTAATCGAATTTCCAATTGATTTATTTTTTTCAATTACATTTAGAATTATTTATTGAACCACCGGTAAAGGAGAATATCGAAACAGCAATTGTACGTTTACAAAATGCCGGAGCTTTAAATAAAACAAACGAATTGACAGCTTTAGGACATCATTTAGCTACCCTACCAGTCGATATACGAATAGGCAAATTGATGTTATATGGGGCTATATTTTCTTGTATAGATGCAGCTTTAACTATGGCCGCTTGTTTGAGTTATAAAAGTCCGTTTGTTACGCCATTTGGCAAGAGAAATGAAGCTAATGAAAAAAAAAAGAAATTCTCTGTTGGTTTCAGTGATCATATCACAGTCTTAACAGCATATCAGGTGATTTAAATACAAAATAAACAATTGATCGATATAATTAATGATTTATTTTAGAAATGGTTGATTTGCTATAAAAAAAGTAAAATAGCTAGTCAGAATTTCGCCAACGAGAATTTCCTTTCACAAAAGACAATGTTAATGATTGCCGATATTAAACATCAATTTTTAGAATTTCTAGTTGATATAGGATTTATTGCTGTTGATTTAAAAGGAACTAGGATTAATGGTCAAGATAATGTTTATGCAATTACTGGTTCAGAGGTTAGCTTTTAATTCAGCAATATTCAAACAATTATCTCGCTTCCGATCTCTATTCTTGAATTGACATAAAAATAAATTAGAAAAATCTTCAAATGGAGATCGAGCTCTAGATAATTTCTACTGATGTTATTTGATTAATTCCCAAAATTAATTTTCAGTTTAATCGAAATGGTGAAAATATCAATGTTTTATCGTCGATTTTATGCGCCGCTTTATATCCAAATGTAATCAAAGTGTTGATGCCGTCGAAATCGTACATAAAAACACCAAGTGGGGCGATTTTGAAAGAAAATAATGCTAAAGACTTGAAATTCACAACAAATCAAGAGCTTGTTTTTATGCATCCTAGTTCTGTTAATTATTCAATTAGTAATTTTCCAAGTCCATACCTAATTTATCAAGAAAAAATTCGAACAAATAAGGTTTATTTTAGAGATTCAACGATGGTACCAATAATTCCATTGGTCTTTTTCTCCGGTTGTGATTTAGAAATTTCAGTTAGGAATGGTTCAACGTTTATTTCGTTAGAAAATGGTTGGATTTTGTTTCGAGTTGAAGAACATAAGGTTTTAATATTCGAAATGGAATAATCAAATTTTGATTTATCAAATTTTAGATTGCCGAAATGATTAAAATGATGCGCAATGAGTTGTTTATGTTGTTGGAAGAGAAAATCAAAGATCCTCTACTGAATTTATTCCATCATGATAGAGGCGAGAAAATAATTTCGACAATTCTCAATTTGATCACGTTAAGATAGTAATTGGAATTTTATAAAGTATTTTTTGTTAAATTTGTTTCAATACTTCTTTGTCCTTTCTTTTTATTATTTTCACTACTTCAAGTTCATAGAAGATTTAAGATTGATATTCGCTTGATCGGTATTTTCTGGAAAAGTTCAAAAGCTGTAGGGTCAATCAGTAAATCCGCTCTTCACCTTCAGTTCAAGTAGTGGAAATTGTACGATTTCCTTTTGATCGATGCACAGTGGAAAATTAGTGAATCCTTTCTAGTGCATACGACCGTGCATCTCGTCAAGTTATCAAACTTGAACTTTATCCAATGATTTTATTAGAGAAAGAGTCTAATGTGCTCCTTTATTATCGAAAAATTCCATTCACGGTGAATTCTTTCTGTCATCAAGCTAGACGAAAAATGAAAGAAAAAACCTGATTATATGGTGGTGCACGTTCCTTTTTTTTTTGAATCGTTAATTATCAGAGTCGGTTGAGCGAACGTCGGCATGAGGGTAATTTCTGCTGTCTATAAAGTGTGATGTTCGCTTTCTCATAATATCTAAATTAATTAGGAACGATGGTGGTTAATTATCGTGTACTTTTCAAACAGCTTGGGCAATTAATAATGTTACATCACACAGATAAATTCAACGATGAAACTGGCGTTTGAATAAACTGACGCAATTAAGGCCCCCTTTCAATATCTCCATACCTGCAATTATATCGCCGACTTAAAGTATATCGGTGGGTAAATGAAGGACGATAACGAAAATTGTTCGATTCACGTCAAAAATCAATCGTGCAACTTTCTAACAAATTTACAATTTCCTCGGCAAGTTTGATGAAATCTGGTTAGTTGAATTGAGAAAAACGTATATTTGCGAAATCATCGTACCTATAAAATATAGGAAAAACATCATTATGGAGAGATTAGAACTTGATGATGAAAAGTTCTGGAAGTCATTCGATAATGACTATGTTAATTGTGATGTGAGACTCGAAGGACGGCAAATAAACCACTCGAAGAATCGTCTACTATAACCACAATTTAATTTTATTCTAGTACTTTTAAATTTCTAAAGCCGATTTCTAATTGTCTTAGAATCGTTGAATTTCGAGTTTAATTATAATATTTCTTAAGGGCATTTAATTCGAATCATTCCAACAACTCAATATCGATCGCATAAGCGTCAACTTAATCGGATTGTCATTTGAAAATCTAATACAGGTAGCGAATAGAGACACAAACAGGAACAAGCTGAATAGATGAAAAGGTTATATTTGTATTGTTAAATCCTCGAATTGTGTAGATCGGAATTGTATGGGAAACTGGCAAGTGTCAATCTAATCCCAAACAAGACTATAGTTTGACGAAAGATCGAAATCTCCCAACTTTGTTCGGGGTAAGTAACAACCCCAACTACATAAATTCGAATTAAACTCTTAATTATTAAAGTTTATTTTTTACAGAACTTTTAAAATTGGATCCGATATTTGTAATTCTTATCGCAAGTTCGCATATCTCTACGTGTCCGAAATGCCGCTAACTGCCAGTTTATCCAGCTGGATTACCAAGGTCTCCTTCAGCTCAACTTGATATCCAACTATCGACGTTCGCATTTAACGCCTATTCTTTCCCGATCCGGATTTCATGGAAGAGAGCTCGACTCGAACGGGAGGTACACGTCGAGAGAAAAAAAAAACACTTCCCATTTGGTGTAGCAGGAAATCCTGCAAATTTCTACGTGGATTTATATAGAGAAATCATACACGAACAAAAAAATTATGTAGGTACTTGATAATTGATATATTATTAATGATTTTTCTTCAGGACTATCCAAAATCAATTTTTCTTGTATTTATACAATAAAAAAGAAAACTTGACTTTCTCTAAAGCAGCTATTTATATCTGTATGGAAGAATTTGTCCGAAAAGAAAAAAATGAAAGTCTTTTTTTACAGAACTATCGAGATAATTGAAGTATAGGAAAAATCACTATTTTTATTGATTCAAAAAGGGCCTTGGCATTTTAACCGTTTTATCGTTGCAACAACGAAACGATAAAATCATTGTTATTGGTTTGGTGCAGATGTTTCCAATAATTTCCAATAAATTCCAATAATATTGGCGATCAATCATCAGTTATTATCTCCTATAGATGCCTAGATTTTAAATTATCGAAAATTCGAAAAATCTTTACGTTAATCTCAATTACATAAATTTCGAACAACAGTCCTTTTCGTGTATTACAATAAAGCCGTCGCAACCTTTCTAATTGATAATAAATCAGAATGTGTAATAATAAAACGAGAGATTGCATCTTGGAAAATTACGGAAGAAAGAGAAATTTCGTTACGGTTTCCGATCGTCTGCTATTGGATCGGCCTCTCCCATATCGAATTCAATCCGCATATTTCTAAATGAACGTAAATTCCTCAATTTCGGAAGGTCTAGTTCGAAATTAGACAATTTCATAGAGTTGCTATTTTGAATTCGTAACTTTGAAATTTCGATAATTCTGTAAATTCCATAATAACTACCTTTAATTCGATTAATTCAGTTGTGCATGGTTGGATTATTGGAGAAAAATTGTAATGCAAAAATTTGCATACACTGCGAGCAGGAAATAATAGCAATAATTGTACTTTTATCGAATTATATTTTTTGTTCAGGGGTTCGATATAAAAGAGAATCATAACAAAAATCGTTTTATTTATAGCAATGAGCGACGAATTTGAGTTGAGGAAGGGATGTTGTTGTCGTTGATGAAGAGGAAAGGGTGCGTGTATTATTATTGGCGTGCTTCTATGTTTGGAGTAAGGAGAGAAAGGAGATCACCAAGAAATCGAAGATATATAATGAGGTGGATATCCTCCTGTAACAACACTCTCACTTGTGTAACACTAAGAACTCGTCGTCGTCGTCGTCACAACCATGAAAATCTTTATTGTGAGTAGATTCCATTATTTGTGATTCAAGTGCTTAATTGTGTCTTGATTGTGCTCTTTTAATTATCCCTGTGTATTTTCACAATTGAAATTGAACGAACTATTTTCGTTTGTTTTTAGCTTTTTCTCAATTATTTCAAATTATATTCCATTGTCATACCGAATTATAATTTAGAATAATCTAATTTCTATTGTTAATCAAGTCTAAAATAAAAATGATTTGAATTTTAATTGGTTACTGTATATTGAATTTTAAGCTGGCCGTTTTTCTGTTGGTTGTTTTGTGCCAAGCTGACAGCATAAATCAAGGTAAACGCGGCGTTGTTGATTATGCTCCTCAACAAACTTACACACAACAACAACAACAACAACAACAACCGGTGGCTTATGGATACACGAAGACCCAGCAACAGCCGTTCGCGACCCAGAAAATCGCCGTGAATCAACAACCGCAATTACAATATTTCGCTCAACCAGTTGCTGTGAAATATGTAACATCTCCAATCCAACAACAACAACAACAACAACAATCGCAGCAATATCAGCAATATGAAACCCAACAAGTTGCTTATGGTCAACCGGCCAAAATAGCCGCTCCAGTCGTTTCAAAGGTAACAATTTTAACAAAATTAGAAAGTTATATTAGGGGATCAATTCAATTGGAAGGTCAATGCATTCACATTGACCCAACTATTATAATTCATTTCCGATTTTCTTCTCTAATAAGTGAAAGTGGATCGATTTGAAAGGAAACAACTCAATTTCTATTCTATTAACTATTTTTAATTTTATTTATTCTGAATAGGTGCCTCAATACTCACTAGCCAATGACGTATCATCATTCGCCTATTCAAGTCCAATTGTTTCCTACAACAATTTGGGATTATTATCCCAAATTCTAGGTAAATCAGCACCAACTAAATCAGCTATTGCACCAGCGCCTGCTACTTATCAAACAGCTGTACCTAAGGCTATCTATAGCGGAAATCCGGCGAAAATCTCTAGTGCTGCCGCCGCTATTCAACAATATGTAGCCCAATCGGCTGCTAGCCCCCAACAACATCATCAACAACAACAACAACAACAACAATATATCTCAACTGCACAATTTGCCGCTCCTCAGACTTATACTATAAGTCAACCGAGTGCTCAATATACTCAGTCGAGTGGACAATACAGCCAGCAAAGTCAGGAAGATGCTCAGTACACTCAGAATCAGGCTTACTCACAATCGGTAGCACAGCCGCAATATTATTCTGTACCGCAAGTGAAATACGCCAATTCTGGTTACTCGCAATAAATTCCTATTATTATTTTTTTTGTTTTTTGTTTAATTCTTGAATCCTGTATATAGACTGTATTAAGTATTATTGTTTTCGTTTACAAAATTATAATTCCTGGAATAGAAGTTGTAATAATTAATAAAAGTTTTTTTTATAAGAAATAGCTTTATTTTAACATTATTATTATTATTATAGATATATCCATGGCAATGCATCTATTTTATAGTACACCCTATTTTACAATATTATTATATTCGATATAAGCGTAAGGTTTTTGATTTTACAAGAAAAGATGTGGTTATAATTGAGCCGAGTCTTGTAGAAGTGGGGCTCATTTCGTGTAGATGCGGCTCTCTAATGGAATTGAAGCAACAAATACACTCACTTCTGCAAGAGTCGCTTTCATTGAACATTTAAAGAAAGTTAATGGAACGATTGCAATATATTCTAATACTGTTATCTGTTATTAATTCATAATTTGTAGCTTTATTAACCATTGAATTATCTAGAATTTAGTTATAGTATATTTACAAATATTATTATAAAATTTCACAATTGGCCATAAAAACGTAACAAAACCGAATTCGGAGAGCACCAGTTAGAGATATTTAGCCTCATATTAAATATTGATTATAATGACAATTTGGAACAATGTCGACGATTGTTGCGAAATTGGAAAAGTTCAAGACTTGTTCGTTAAGTTCTCTTATACAATAAGACACTTATTTATGACACGAAACTTGATGCAATTTAATCGTGTTTTGTTCGCATAACTCTGAGGAAATATCTCTTTAACCAGATGCTATACTTTTATATTATTATATTAAAGTTTAGAATTAGACAATAATACGGGCTTTATGTATTGTTCTACAGCAGTTGTGAATTTTTATTTCTATTTACAAAAAATTCAATTAATTAGAGCAATCACAGAATATTGAAATGAGATAATTATCCGAACATCCAGTTGAATTTGCTAATTATTATCAATATTTGAAGCTCATAAATTTTAATAGTATTGTTTTAAATTTTTGCTTTACGTCATTTATGGTGATATGTTTCAAATAAATTCGGAATGTCCCTTCACAAACTTCAAAGCGTAATACATACCATTATTATCGGGCAAATCAGTAACAACAACAGAAAAAAAAACAAACAGGAAAATCTCTCTTCAGGTACAAACAACAACAACAAAATAACAAGATATTTTTAATTTGCGTCCGCCTCTCCACAATTCTGTTTCAATTCATTTTTTCTTTCTTTAATGTGATTTATTTAGTATTTACATTGAGCAAAATGAGAAATTTGTTAGATTCGAACGAAATTCAAGGCCCGAGGAACATCAGTTTTTTGAAGGCTTTCCTAAATTCCGGATTGAATATCGTATAAATAACTGGATTAACGAAACTGTTCATATAGCCGAGCCAAGTTGTTAAAAGAAATGCAGCCACACCAGGTTGACATGACAAATTCAATTTGCTACACATCGCATCCATTATGTTGCAAGTGAAAAATGGCACCCAACATATCAAAAATACACCTGTAACAACACATTAAGACAACAAAAAATAAAACAATTACTATAATAAACAAAATTGTCGACAACAATTTGAAAAAGGAGACCCAACATATCAAAAATACACCTGTAACACAAAACAATTAAACGAAAAAACAAAATTGTGAATTATGTAAAGAACAATTTAAAAACTTGATGAGGAGATGAGCTGTTGACGAATCGTATGTTTTTCAATTCAATGTAAAAATAACGAGTCGACTTTTCCTTTGACGGTTGTCGACCAAACTCATGGGATTTTCCTTTGACTTTTCCTCTCGTGCCTGTTTGATATTGTTGGAAAACGTAACATTTTCATCCTTTGAAATTCATCCACGATTTGAGAACTTCCTTATCGCCACATCAGTAATCAATTGAATTTCTTCAAATGAATTTTATTATTCGAATAACTAAAGTGGCCCAAAGATGGAAACTAGATCTGATTGCAGTCAATTAAAGATAACGATTCGATTTGGACAATTTCACTTATATTAGAAATGAATTGAAGAAAGTTTTTTATTTTTTTTGTATGTTGAGAAAATTATGTGAATGTTAACAAGAATTTGAATAAAATTTAAAGAGAAACTAGAATTGAAAGTGAAAAGAAAATGTAAAAATTTAACGAGACCAATAAAATAAAATGATAAATAGATGAAAATGAAAGTGAAATTAACCAACAGAATTAATGAGTTTATATCATTTAAATAGTAGATTATTTTTGTTAGCTTAGCAGCTAAATTAGAAAATAATCTCAAATACGTCAAGGCGAACCGATCTTCTATCGGCGTTTGAGATTAATCCGAGGATCCGTCTCTTTTATAACGATTTCTATAAAATGGCATGGCTTAAGAGAACTAAAAGGATCGATATTAGTTGAAATTATTCAGACTTAAAATTGGCTTTTTGCTGAAACTAATAAAACTAAATCCATCTGTGCTAAAAGAAAAAGTTTGATTAACCTCGTCATTTTTAATAAAAGTTTGAATTATCGCATTTTATGCGCCTCGTAAAATTACGTGTTTTTTATTGTACGTTAAATTATAAGAGAATTATTTCCCATAAAAAAAGAGATATGTTTTGTTTACCATTTTGATAATTTGTTGTACTAGGATACATTGGAGAGAGAGAGAGAGAGAGAGAGAATATAGTATAAATTATTTTTTTTTTACCTAATACAATAGCTAATGTCTTGGTGGCTTTACGTTCTTTCTTCGCTGATGATTTCTCCCTTTTCTTTCTGCTAGCTTTGTTGACTTTATAAATTGTAAAACGAGCAGCTGCTGTGGCTTTTCGTTCTTTCTTCGATCCAACTGATCGTTCCCTTGTTGATCCTGTATTAATCGTCGATGCAACCGTTCTGTAAAAATCCAACAAATTTATTTAAAGAGCACGAAAATCAATATAAAAAACAGAGGAGAAATTTGTGAGGTAATGGAATTAATTGTGCAACAATCAACCAAAAAATATGTCA
>JAZBGZ010000265.1:27815-38372 GCA_037414795.1 Stenodera caucasica | reverse complement strand
GGATCGGCGACAAGGGGTGCAGGTCGTCCTAAGCTGGCCACCACGCTCGATATGCTGTCGGAAACAACCACCAATCAAAACTGAATCTATCATCGAAATAATTGACATATTTTCTGTTTATTATTCGAATAATTTCAAATACTACTAAACAAAATAACTAAGGAACGACTATTTTACGTCTTGGCGATATTTATATGGGGGTTGACATAAAGTGAGGGTTGTTCAAATGACTGACTAAATATTTATTTAATTCAAGCTTATGTTCCATGTGTTATCTGTTCTTTAATGCATCAATTCGAATGATAAAGTTAGATTAAGTTTAAATATTCGAGAACTTTTAGTTTTCATTTGTTTTTCTCGAGTGCAGTTCACTTGTCGTATTGGTTCCCTATCAAATATTCATTCGATTCTAATCCGACTGTCAATAGATCGACTTCTTCAATTTCAAATGTTTCCTTCATTCATAGATTTGCTTCAATGCAATTTCTAGTCTAATTTCCAATTGTTTCACCAAAATAATCAAGTCGACGAACATAAAAATCCATTGAAAAAACAAAATTAGAGGCTGACAATAATGATGAGAATGTGGGTGAAATTCTACTCGAATTGACATTAATTTCGGGCCATTTGGGGCTCCGGTTCAGTCCTGATCCAGAGATTGATCAAAAAAATTTAGTAGAGAAGAATAGAATACTAACTGAAAGTTTGCATGTGAAAGTGAAGATTTGGGAAAATAAAGCTTTCCAGACTTGAAAATTCTAAGGAAACGTAGAAATTTTCGATTGAAAACATGCTAATTCTGGAGAAATGTAAGATATTTGTTGGGAAATTGAATCGTTCACAAAAATTGTCTTGGAAAACATGAAAGAATTCGACGCGAAATCCATAAATTTTCTAGATAAAGATAACGCGGGAATTTGACTAACAAATATGAGATACTGACTGAATATTTTTTCTGGAAATAAAGATTAAGGGACATTAGACTTCCCAAGCTTGTGAATCCTAGGAAAATTCTTATGGATCAATTGTTCAATTGGAAAATATCTCGAAATTTGATCGACTGAAACCCGCTATCTGTTCGGAAAAATCAAAACATGTCTCGTGAAAAATTTTCTTAGAACACAAGGCGGAATTCACAAATTCCTCAAACAATGAGAATGTGAAAATGAAAAATTTTATGTGAGAATGGAAATTTTCAAAATGAAATTCCTCACGATGGAATTTCGTTGAAAATTCGGGAATTCAGGCGAAGGTCTTTATGGAAAAGTTGAAACTTTTCAACTTTGCAGCTACGAAATTTGAAATTCAAGGACAAAACAAAACTTGAAGAAGTTCAGCTGAAAAATATGGCGTTTCTCGTGAAAATTTCGTAGAGGAAAAAACAAAGAAAACTTGACTGAAACACAAGATATTGATTAAAAGCTCGAAAACAGAGTGAAAAATGGCAGATTTAAGAAGTTTATAAGAAAAGCGCTTGGAAAATATGGCATGCATTGCTAGAAAAACAAAGAAACTTGACAAGAAGGCTAGAAATCGAAAAGAAAATTAAAATGATTGAATTTGAAAATTCAATAAAAATTGCTAAACCAATTTTTATTGAATTTCGAAAAATAATAAATTATTTTCCGAACAAATAAAACGGTAATAAAAAAGCTAGAAATGAAAATGAGAAAAACTAAAAACCAAATACTCCAATTCGAGACTTACTGCTCTGGAGAATAAACGATATCGAACTAAATAATACAACAGAGGAAATTCGTTTATCAATAACGGAACTAATAAAAAAAATACGATATTTTCCAATGTTATCAAAGAAAAAGGATGTTTTGATATAAATCATAACGATGGGAAATATTTTATACTTAGAAATACATATATGTCGAATTCGATTAGTGAAGCGAGCAAATGGAAAATTGCTATTTTTCAAATAGTATACATATATAATTTTGCATTTTGAGCTAATATAAAATTTGGCTGAACACCAAATATTGATTCATAATTCAAATACTCCACAAATGGGCCCCGTATTTCGGAATGATAAAAAAATAACGTCGAGTTTCTTCCAAGAAAACATCAAAATAATCATGCATTACAAGTCATCTATCATCATCGATAATTTTCAACATGAAACAGAACTTATACTAAATACAGGAATAAAGGGCTTCTATTATATGTTATTTTCATTAAATTTATTTGACTTACGCTCCATCAAAATTAGGCTTCGAATTTTTACGATGTACTCTGCAAAAAACAACATATATTGATTGTTATCACCAACAATATTAATATGTAATTTGTAATCCGAAACGAATATAATTAATTTTTGACGTTTGTTTTAGACTCCTAATTCACTGACAAAACTCTTTGAAATAATAACAACCGACATATATTTAATACTATTAACTACAAGTTTAATTAGATTTTGAATAATAATATGACATTATGTTGTAATTATATTAGACATGATGAATTTTCGATTAAGTAGCAGGGAAATTCTGGAATTAAGCCGGTTGAGATTCGAGTTAATATCGAGCTGATTTTTTCTCAAAGGTCAACAACTATATGTTAAAAAAAAGGGCTTTTGTACGGTAATGTTACGATAGAGTTACGCCAAGTTCCTTTCTGTGTTTATCCAAGAAACTTCTATCAATATTCTAAATGGATACCTGAATCATCGTGTATGTGAAGTTGTAGTACTTCATACAACTTCACATATTAATTTACAAGTTGTTGGTTATAGTTTGGAAGTTTACGATAAGACTTTATCTAATCCAATCACACATCAACAGACAGTATTGGGAAATATGAATATGTATGATTGATGTTGTAAAAGAGAGTACTTACGCTGCTTCTTCAACTACTGTGGCTAGAATAAATTCGGTACTTTTATCATTCGAAATCACATGACAATCACCATCGTTACCATCCTCGTATTCATCCCCCGAACCGGAGCCGGTGTTCGTGGCCTGTTCTTCAATTGTCGCCGGTCCTAGAGTTGTTTCAGCTAAACGTCTCGTATTTGCCACATTCTCTATCACAGATCCTGGCTTGATTTCGCACGGCAAAGGCTTCCGATTCAATCGGGCCTGCATCGCTCGCGTTCTCAACGCCTTCAACATGAAAATAAATCCGAAACAATCTAAATTTATAGAATTTTCAAATACTCACTTTGAAAATGTTGTAATAAAGGAACACCATGATAATGCACGGTATGTAGAACGATGAAAGACTAGAATAGATGATGAAATCGCTGTTGTAGAATAGACAGGCGTCTGGTATCCGATTAGGGGTGTTATTCAAGCCGAGAACTATAGGCGAACCTATAGCGGCCGATATCATCCAAACTAATGCAATTGTTAACCAGATACGTCGATTGTTTTTATGTTTCGCATATTTAATCGGCTGCGTTACTGCTATATATCTATAAACAAAAACAGAAAATAATGGAAATATTTTAGGGATTCAGCTAGAAAATGCCAAAAATTTCAAGAATTTATCACAACTAACTCCAATAAAATTGTCGTTAGACGTCAATGCCAAGTGTCACTTTTGGTGGATGCGCCAAATCAATATCTGTCATGACAGTTTGGAGAGACAGCCCACAACCGTCGATTTTATTGACGAAATGACAAATAAAAGACTCCTTTTTTTCGTAGATTCTTTTAATTATCGAGCAATTGAGAAAGATCTACTCGACAGAAAATCGTTTTGATATCCGCACGCAATATCGACCCGAATAGGGAACATCTGCTCTCTAATTTATAACAGCCGTAAGGAGTTCTAACAATAAGTTTATGTCATTTATACTAATGAACTCATTAACTCGATTTAAACTGTGTAGATGGTTCTGTATGTCAAATATACGTGTTTGTTCTTGTCTGAATTCGAGCAGAATAATCCTTATCTTTGTCTATTTGATAATGTAGAATATGACTCAATGCCACTATCACATTTGCGGCCCATTATCATTGTGATAATGCGACTATTAGAAAGCGTTCGTTGAAGTCAAATTTTGCAATTATCCTCCAATAACGCTTAATTTATAATTTGCATCTAGTCGACGGCGCATCCACCATTTGACACCATGGAAATTTTATAGATATGTGAAAATGTCTAGAATTGAGGCACATTTGGATGAATCATAAACAACCCAAAATCTATTCGAGTCTTTTCGTCTATTTTCCTCATTTTTCTCGACTCAAAAGATGCATTTTTGACGACAATTGCGAATAAATCATTCAATACTCGATTTAATGATCGTCTAGAATTCTCGGTGAGAATTCGATAATGGTACGACAAAACTATTCTACATCACATGTAGAATTTCGATTGGAGTTTCATGACTATTACTTCAACGAGTCCGATAAATTGTCAATTTACTAGAGAAATTCCAGTGTAAATTCTAATTTTAAAAATTGAACATTTACGATCTGTCAAATACACACCTATCTATAGATATGGCGACTAAGTTGAAAATCGAGGATGTTGAGCACGTAACATCCATTGCTATATAGAAATCGCACACGAATCCAGGTAGGGTCCATGCTCCGTTCACCTGAAACACACAAAATAGAAATTTTGTTAAATCCAGCATACGAGAGAATGGCGATGTGTGTGAAGCGAAAAATAAAAGACGAAAATGAAATTCAAGTTGAGCGTAAGCGTACAATATTATATTTATATGCATAAATCGCTTTAAGGTGCGAAGAAAAAATAAATAAAAAACGAACAAGAGGGGGGCGAGGTGCGAACCGAAATTGATACCTAGGGGATTATGATATCACTTTGATCTTGTATTGAATACGTCGCCAAGTGGGCGTCTTGTCGATATAGCTTTCGCTTTGTTATCCCGACAAAGCAATAGACTTATTTTGTTCGCAACAAAATTCAATTCAACTTTCATTGAAAACAAATAATCAAAACTCAATAACAATCATGTTTGCTTGTTATTGTAAATAAATACACATCAATCCCAATGATAATTTCAACAACAAATAATAATAATAATAATAATAATATTCGAATGATAAATTCTATGATAATTCAATCGCATATGCGGCTTTAAAATGGAATTAATCAAAATTCTAAAGGTTTCTCTTGTTAGTTTGTCATTGTTATGATAAATCGTTCAATTTAATTGGATTCGGGCATGCTCCTCGAAGAAAACCAAGCACCTTAAAACCAATAGAGACTGAACACGACATAACCGTAAATTAAATAGCCTGTCAGTATATTTTCAATTACAAGGGTTATTAACTAGAACAACCGGTGTAACAACCAATATTCCAACTCTATTTAAACTACAGCTATGAGGTAATTGAATTTTTTTCGTAACATAAAACATATCCGAATAACGAATGAAATAAAAAAAAAAAAGACTCTTCTACGATAATCTAAATACGAACATATACCGTATTTGATGGGATTAGTTTAACCGATTGAGATTAGGTAGTTGAATGTCTGCTAAATGAATGGACGGTCCGAGAGAACGACTTGTTAAATTGCCAAGAGATAATACGGGCTCGTTTCGTTGATTACACCGCAAACAATAAAAAATAATACTACAGAATTACAACATTCTCAATCAAACAATTTCCAATTATTAGACATTATTTTGATAATTTCAACTTGGACTTGTTCCAAGAATGAAAGTTCGTCATTACGAATTTGTTTGGAAAAAATTTGAAAACATTCAAATTCGATTAAAAAGAAAAAAATTAATCGAATGGAGAACGAGCACGTTCTCTATTACAGTACAAATGGTGGATGCGCCGGGCGAATTCCCTTTATAACATTACAACTGTGCTGGATTCGATAATTTCGTTAAAAGAACAGACGAAACGATGAAATATTCAAATGGGCTATTATTGAATCGAGCGAAAATAATGATATTACTGTATAGAATAATAGAAATGACGATTTCAAGTATTGTTTTTTATTTACGATAATTGCATGTAGGCGTGTATGTATTTCTTCCGACAACGATGAATGCCCCCTTAACTGAAAAAGAGGGCATCCATTGTATAACTTAACATCTTTGATAAAAGCAACTGTGGAAATAAATCTTGAGGGTTGCCGTTTGTGAACATGCAGTCTAACAAGAACATTGCGAATTACTTAGATCTATCATTTAAAGTGAATAACCGTGTAAATGTTGAGTTAACCATTTCCCTTCTCTATCAAACCAAAACGCATCATGATAGTCTCTATAGTGGAATGATAATGAACGGATTTAACAAGCGAACATTCAAGTTAAACAAATTAATGTGCAAGATCAATCCACCCAACCAGGCACAAATCTAATTCTGAATCAACAACATGAGGAAAAAAAAATTAGGGGCCGGACGAAAAAATTTGTAAAACATGAAATAATACAAGAGGGGGAAATTGGGCTTCGGGCGACTCTCATTTCAACAATAACAACGAAAAAAGCGACTCAATGGTCGGCAACAAACAACTGATTTGTCCCTGACATTATCGACTCGATCGGCAACGTTCGAAACGATATCAGAAAATCATTAATTAGAATTTATCAATTAAAGTAAGTGATGATGATGATGGTGATGCCTTTATTTCAGGGATAAACTCACGTTGTGAGTGATTTTTCTGAAATTCCGTTCGGTTCGTTTGTCGTTGATTTGTTCGAAGGGGCCGACATATCTCGAATTTAAATAAAGACGTTCGACTATAATTCTAGTTCCTTTAAGGATCGATCCAATTTGTGTAGCATCGTTCAAGTTGGCCTGATACAAAAACGACAAGATGCAGGTCGAATTGACTATGGTCGTTATCGTTGATTACACTTTGACCGTAACATTTATATCTTCGAACAGGTCACCTGTGACCTATTTAATGTATGATAATAAAAATGAATCCAATCTATTAAAATATATAAAATTAGTCAAATTAATTAGAATTTTAAATTGAATAATAATATGGACGACAATATTATAAAATGAATTCCCTTTAGAAATAACAAGTTGAATGTTTTAATTAAAATCAAGCTGACGCTCCTAATTAGAAATAGCATTTTTTTCTTTTTTTTGGCCGACTCCATCCCAATATTAATAGTATAAATAAGGCTGTTTTGCCGTTAGTGAGCCTGTCTACCTGATCAGTTTGCAGCATCGCCCCCATCTCATTTCCAAAGTAAATTGAGTAATCCTGGCAAAAAGTAATTAAATCAAGTCAATGAATGGAATAAATGGTCGTCATTAGTGCGAAATTCTCCCATCTAACGAACCTACATCAATATTCTTCTTCAAGACAATAACGAACTCTTCAAACTCGAAACAATTTTAATTATGAACTATATAATTCGATTGTTCGACTACGTCCCACCTTATACACAACATTTATTATGATAGACCTGGAATTATTTTTCGTCCTGTATAATTTCCACCATTTTGAGATGGTTGTTTGTTGATAAATTCTCAATGTTTATAAATATGATGTATTATTGACGTTTTGTTATATGTTGGCGCGAAAAATCGTTATTTCGTTTCATCTGTCGCTATATTTTCGAGAGCAATCTAGCAGAAGGAGGCATCACCCAACAAAAATCGACAAATCCACTGCGATTTCTTCGATAACACACCATTTAACCGTCGACAATCAAACGACACTTTCACTCGAATTCTATCCAACAATTTCAACTCACAAATCTCAATTTTAATCGACAATAGGGCGAATATCGTCGCATTCATTCATCGAAAATCGAGCGATCAACCCCTTGAATATTGTACAATATTACGACTAGTTTCGCTGAATTTGGAAAATTCTCTAAGGGTTGTTGGTATTGGATCAAGGCCGCTAGTGGTGAAGCACTGATAGATTGCACTCGACAGGGTGCGGCGCCATGACGTCATCAATCATCAAGGGGTTGTGACAGCATGCCATCGGTCGCTTCTCCAATGGATTGTCCGTTGTTATTATTATTATTATTATTACTATTATTTATTCATTTTTTGTAAGATTCTTTCAAACGATTTGTACCATACTCGATAAAATGCTTTACTAGAATAATAAATAAAAATAAATACAGATGAGACAGGAGATTATAGAAATATAAATATGAAACCTTGACAAATTGCATGTCCGTACCGACCGAATTTCCCTATCAGATGGATGGAATCTCGAAATATTGCGAAATAAGGGTATTGAATAATATTAAACGAAATCAATATACCGCCAACAGTATTTGTTGTTTTTTTGCCCCAAAACTGGAATAAATCCACAGAAAGCGATCAAATTCGAGATATTTCCAGATTATCAATTAACAATTTTCGATAAATTAAGAACGAGACTCGAAGGGGAGAGAGAAGAAAATTATTGGAGCAATTAGCAACTAAATTAAGCGATCCAAATTGAAAAGTTAAAGATAAATGATGGATTTGAATATTCGAAAGTTTATATTCATCAGAATTTAATCGAGTCCAACTAGTAGAAATTTCGATTTTGTTCTACTATTAATTTATAATCGTTTTGTATGATTCCCGCCAATTGTTGTATTTATAATGGGGTTTTCTTTATTAATGGAAATTCCGGTATGGTATTCACAAAACGGAAGTTGGTTGGTGCATAAGCAAAGTCCGGCATATTACCGGAAATTATCCAGAGTCCGGGCCGGAAGCATCCAGACGAACCTCTTGTACAAAACAAATATAGCCAAATATAGAAAGGGGCGACGTACACAAATATATCGATATGATGACCAACTTTAACACACAAACGGACTATTCAAATTGGACCTTCAAATAGATACGAACTTGGCTGTTCAATTACCAAAAGTCAATAGGTATAAATCTGGCCGGGATGGTGGCATTATTCGCAACTCAAATTATAATTGCCGGTAGTTGTGGGACGCTTTCAGTGATGGCCGGCATTGAAGGCTTTCGTCAAACATTTGGAGAGCAGTTTATATGCTAATGAGGCTAAGGGAGGCCATTAAGGTACCCTACTAAGTTATTTAAATATTTATAAATAAATTTATGCGTCTTTCGGATTGAATCGATTCCCAAAACTAAAACTAGAGTTCCATCCGATATGATAAATAAAATTGTCGAATAGAAGCCCGATTTTCTAATTAGTTTATAATACGAACGAAAATTCGATAATAATTATAAAGGAGCTATTCATTGGAGCCCCAGGGAAATTCATATATGTCACATTGACAAAGACCAAAACTGGACATAATATGCTCCGATTTAATTCGCCTATACACATAAAGAGATGAAGGCAATAACTAGATTTAGGTAAATAGTTAATCTCACAAAGCTTAAATAGAGGATGAAAGCTCCTTGTATATGATCTAGTTGTAGTTGGAATTCGCTTCTAGGCCATTGATCCACTTCTGATGGATCTTATTGTTAACGACGATTACCCTTGGGCTTCAATTGTTACAAGACGTATTGTTGGCTGGAATAAGATTCTCAAACGGTCACCAACCAAATAAAAAAAAAATAAAAAAAATGGTCATGATTCAATTACAGTTGAGCCGGAATTCTTGTTTTTCAAAGTTTCAACTTAATCAAATTTCAGCTGATTTTTATTGTTGTACAATTATTAGCTCCAGCACAGTACAAGTTGAGTTTAATCTAGCTGGTTTTCGATCAAGAACTCCAACATTTCATCCTTTGTTGGCGCAAAATTGAATTTTTTTACTCCAACTCCCAAAAAAAACCAAGCAAGTAAATTTAACAAATTTCTAACAGTTTTTTTCCCTTGTTTGAATGTCAACAACAGGAAATAATTATTGGCGGAAATTTCGTCACCTCAATTCACTGCGTCTTAATTGTTTTAGATGGTGAAGAGGAAGTGCCACCGTTCCGGAAAACCATCACCAACATTCAAAAACGAACGTATCAGATTATTCACAGGACAACGCTTCAAAGTCGACGAAGCATTGTGCTTCAAGGAAGTGGAAATCGCTAATCACTAATTTAAAGCCAAATTATCGCTAAATTGATGTAGAGATGATGGAGTACGTTGTGTTAGATACAAGAAGAATTTGTAATAGAGGCGGGAAATTGAATAAATATTAAAAAGGGGTGAGAATGAAAGTGAATGGAAATGAGAGCAGAAAGCTTTAATTTCAAGCAACAATCTCTCGACATTATAAATCAAGACAACTTTGTAAACTTTGAATTATGGATGTTTTCCATTGGAAAAATTCAGAACAAAGAAACCACCACGTATATTAATTTGAATCTAGAGCTACAAATCCAGTTGCTCATTCTCAATTATGGAAACAAATAAGAGATCAAGATCGAGATTGCCTTAGAATTGCGCCATTAGAAGAATTTTATGTTTATTGAATTTCAATCCAAAGCTCTGGAATTGATTTATCAATGTAAAAATAGTTTTTCCAATATACGAAAAAGAGATTTGCCTGTACAATTCCACTCAAAGTTGGTGAAACATTGAACGGAAATTCATCCGGTTCGTGTTGATGAGCAGTAGTCAAACAAAGCAATAATTTCCTGAATTGTGTTGAATAGTTGGCGCAAAAATCCACAAAGCAACTGGTTCATTCATAATGGTCTTGATGTTTAATTG
>JAZBGZ010000264.1:44679-59968 GCA_037414795.1 Stenodera caucasica | reverse complement strand
TCTGGTAGTTGTCTGATAAATCGATATTGTGGGTCGTTCTTTTGTGTCTTTGGACATCTAAATTGGGAGATTTTTCATAATAATGGGATTGTTTCGTTGTAACATTACTGAAACAAAGACATTTCGGTAATAAACTAAATCGACGACCAACAACAACAACAACAAAAATTCCAGTCTTTTACAATAAACACAAATCTAAAAAAGTAGATTTGATTCGATCACTGTCAAGAACTGTATTACCAATGTAAACTTTAGAATGATTCACCAACTGAATATAGTTCGAATTGTATTTATTTTGATCGTATTTTGGTTCATCTTCAGGTTTATTTGGATTGAAGTCGATGCGTATCCGTGTACCAGAAGTGGTGAAATCCGGTGAGACGGTCACCCTCTCTTGTGAATATGATTTGGAACAAGCCGCCCTCTATACCATCAAATGGTACTGGAACGATGTGGAGTTTTATCGATACGTCCCCAAGGAGTCGCCCCCATTTAGGGCTTTCAACTTACAACGAATTAACGTTGATGTAAGTGATCGATAGACAATATCACAACAATAAAAACTAAAACATTCCCCTATTTTATCATTTCAATTGTTCAAATCAAAAATCCAAAAGAAGAACTGTCGCCTCTATTTCATTTCAATTCGAGTTTAAAACAAATTTAATTGTTTTTCAATTTCTAATCGTCCCAAAACAATGCACTAGCTCGCTAATAAATCAATCTTGAACTCTCTTCGGCAACATAAATAACTCATTGTCAGTCGTTCTTTACTTTCCAGATATCCCGATCGGGCCCAACACAGGTAACATTGCGCGGTGTCCAAAGGGCTCTAACCGGCGTCTATAAATGTGAAGTTACTGCCGATGCCCCATTGTTCCACACCGATATTAAAATGGCCCAAATGATAGTTGCAGGTATATATCCCAGAAATTTGTTACCTATTCCCTGATAAAGTATCAAAGTATTTCTAGAATTACCGAACGGTAATCCAGTGATGAACATTGAACCGGCCAAAGTAGAGATCGGCAAACGGATAATAGCCGAATGTTATTCGCCAGGATCAGATCCAGCCGCCAATCTCACCTGGTGTATCAATGGAATTGAGGTAGGAGGAGTTGTTGTATTTTTCTCGGACTTTTCTTTAAGGAGATTGTGGATGTGATTTGAATTCCTTAGATAAGTGAAGATGATGAAAGTATACGAATTGTTGAAATGGATATACAAACTGATAATGCTTTAAGTTTACATTCGACTAAATCTCGAATTGAAGTGACCACAAATCGTGGACATTTCCCAATGGGACGGATGTTGGTGAAATGTGAAGCGAATATTTATACGTTATGGTCGAAATCAGTTCAAGATTTCGTTAGGGATGATACGCCACAATTAGCTCCGGTTCTGGACTCGACTTCATCACAAAATCATCACGGTACAATTGGTGAGTTTGCTGTTACAAATTTATTATAATTTGAAAAATTATATTTGCAGAAATTACAGAAAATTGTGCCACTTTTAGCATAGACAACCCAAATTTTTCACTAACAATATTAATAATTTTAACATATTTGAGATAATAAAATTAATTTAGTTTCAGACAAAGTAAAGCGTGCCTAAAACACATTTTATTCACCAAAAATTTCGTGAATAATTCAATTTCAATCAAGCGTCCATTAGTAAACCAAAAATCAATTCTGAATAGATTCGACTCAAATCCTATCTAAATAAAATTATTCAAAAGAACTTTCCATAGCAATAAGATTATAGAATAAATAAAGAAGCAGAATAATAAATAGATACACAAATATTTGTCGCTCGTATTCAATAATTGTTGATTATTTGACACTAAAATTGGAATAGCGTTTTTACTTGGAATAACAACCCAAATAAATAAAATCAATATAAGTATCAGATATTCATCGAACTAGGGCGGCAAATTTCCTAACAATTAATTCAAATTAGATTATAAATTATTAACTTAGTTTGTACAAATGTGATAATATTATTAGAGATAAGACGAAATATTATTGTTGTAGTATCTAGATTTTTCAATTATACTTTTTTGAATACGATAAGAAAAGTTTATTGAAGCAGGAAAACTTCATTACCCACTACCAATTGGTTTGTGAAATTTTCAATAAAAGGCACGACGTTTCGTGGAAATTTCAACTATTTTGTTTGAACAATAATGAAAATGTAAACCTTGTAGTATTCAATTTTTATAGTATAGAATAAAAAAACTGTCAAAAATTGTTGTTATTTGAAAAACAGAAAAATTTAACCTCATCCCTATCTTCCAAATAATCAAAACAAAAATAGACGAAATATATAGAGAATTTGTGGTTTGGTCTCGAAAAAATGAGCAAAAGCTTTGTTTTAAAAGCTGGAATTTCCATACATCAACTGATATTCAAAGAGCCAATTTTATTTATATGTTGAGTGATAAGTATTCTTAGACTAGAATGTAGTTTGTTAAGTAAAAATATAAAAGTAAAAAATCCGGGGACAAGCTCTGAAATTGGCCCCCAATTCCGTGGATTCGCACCCTAAACTTGAGCATTTCCCATAAAACTCCATCTCTAGTGTGAAATAAAAAAACGTTAATCTTAATTAACATTAAAATGTCGTTTTTGGGCTGAAATTGTCCTAATTTCGTATATAAATTGTGCGTTAGTTCGTTAAGCTTTCTCTACTGTTTTTATCTATCTCATTCATTCTTTGAAGTTTTGTCGCAAATAATAAAATTTTATCAAAATGAATTATCAAAATGATCGCCAAGTTTTACTTTTAAGTTGAGTGCACATCTTTTCTTAACTTAAATTAGTTTCATCATTGTGAATATAAAAGATGCCTTTGAACTTTATATTTTTATCTCTGATTTTCACACAATTATCATCGAAAAAAAAATGTAATTGAATAATTTGAGAATATTAGATTGGAATTATCTAAAGTTTGCAGATTGTTTCGAACGCTACATGAATATGAGCCAAATTGGGCATTAAATCATCGAATTATTTCAGTTTCAAGCTAATATTTGTACTGCTCCCAACTTTACTGCACTCAATCAATTATAACCCAAGAGACCACAGAAAAAATTGATTTATTCCAAATTTAGTGCATTTCAATAAAAAAAAACAAAAACAATATTTAATATGCTACAGTTGTAGTGGCATTAGTGCTACCTTCTTCTTCGGAGAAATCAGTATTATTGAATTGGATTAAAATAACTAGATATGTAGTGACTCCAGCGACAATCTACAAATTCAATTAATTTAACTATTTATCCATTTTATTTGTTTACTTACTGTATAAAGTAGAGTGTAGTCGAGAGGAAATAGGCCACAGACAGTGAAAGATAAACGATTGTGGTACATTTGCAACGAATAGATCTCAATCTGGAAATGTAATTTAAAAGTATTTAGAAAAAAAGCCGAAAGACAGGAAATTGGGAGGATAAGGAATGAGAAGTGAAAAGTACACAACAATAAATTACCGTATCTTGTAATTTAATATTTGAGGTATTGTTGCGAATTTTATGCAGAATTCTTGGACAGGTATTTGCCTGAAATTGAGAATAAATAAAAATTAGTAACTCTCAGAAAAATTAGGAATCATTAGAATTATTCAGTCATCAATCATCCTCTTTGACCACTTATTTGTTCCATATGTCTCCGTTTTTGTAGTCCCTTTATTTTTATTCTATTCTTATTCAGAAACATATCCGATCATTGTAAGAAAGTGTGTGGAAGTTTTTTTTGAATACATCTGATCATTCAGATAATGGATCAGCAACAAATACAAATCGTAGAGTGGAAATCAAGATCAAGATCGAAACATAAAAAATACAATCGTGTATTTCCCATTTACATAAAAGCCTCCCTAACTTTTTTCATTAAACAACATACCTCTGTGTTTGTAAATTTGTTACGAAAATTCCGAACATTGCTCAAATTTTTTAATTCTTGTTCTCATAGACCTGTTTAATTAAATCTATCATTAAACAAGTCACTTTGACGATAAATTTAACGTGCATCCTATTTTTTTTATTGTTAATTCATTTGCAAGAATAAATTAACGAAATTGACGAATATTTCTCAAATTTCTGGAACTAATCTATTTTGACATAAATAATAATGACAATAGTGATGATTTATTCAAGTGCAGCTTTTTAATATGTATTTGACACTCTTATTCGACGGAAAAATCCAATTTCGGACGTTTGCAACTTGGAAGAAATTAATTGTTAAACATTTTAGATAAAGATATAAGAATAGCCCGGCGCCTCCACCATTTTACTCGTGGCAGATAAATCGAATTTTCTTCATTCAAATAATTATCGAGTAAAAGAAAAATAAATACACAATTATTATCTAATCATTTGCGATGAAATAATTGGGGAATTTATTATTCTGCCGGACATCGAATCGATAAAGAGCAATCCAATTAAACAGGGAAAATTGCTCGATTATTGTTAATGTACGTCAAAGTAAAATAATATTTCGTTTACCTCTTCGCAAGTTTCACTAGTAATCCATACAATTATTATAACTTCTAAAACATTAGAAAATGCCCAACATGTGAATAACGCATCAAAACTAGAATCATTCGATTTTGATGATAAACCTGCTGATGATCGAGAAAAGTCAACAGCAAGCCAAAATAATGCCGAAACAATACTAACAAATGCAACAGTTATACGTAATAATTGTTGACCACAAAATGCATAATTTATCATCAGTGCTGTATCAGTTAGTTTGATATGTAAAGCAGCTACTTGATCGACGATAAATACAGGATCTGATAGTATCGTCAATGATTTCGGTAATCTTGATGATTTTTCCGTTGTGAGAATAGTCGGTAGAACATCATCAACCCAACCTTAGTCAATCAATGAATTAATAAATAAGCGAACATTCAAATGGAAAATAAATAATTACCGTTATCAACTTGGTTTTCTTGAACTAAAGTTTCTAGATATTCGTTAAGAAGTTTATAACGAATCCGCAAAATATTGAGATAATGATAGTATTGGATTTCCATTAAAATATTGATGAAATATGGTAATAAGTTCGATAATATAAATATTAATGTGCGAGAAACTAAAGTATAGTTGTAAATAACGTCATCAAAAATTAGTGGCCCAATAAAAGTTAATGCAATTGCTCCAATTACCATTAATACGATAATAAATAAATGTAATGAAATTTTCACATAAACATCCCTGAAATTTAAAATTGAAATAAATATTTTTCAATTTGGAATTATGAAAAATTCGAATACTTATGAGGCACCCAGACAGCTAGAGTTCGAAAGCTGAGATCCACTTCATCGACAATTTTGAAAACATCGATTATCTTCTTGGCGAATAAACCACCGAAAATTATCGAACAATATAATAAAACATTGGTGAAAATTCCTTGAAAATATCTCATTTTGTTATTATTCTCTTCGAATGCTGGCTGTAAGCATAAATTATCATAAGTGACGATCGTTAAAAAAAATATTACTAAGAGAATTGTTTTGATGATTTTGTTTATTGAAAATTTGAAAAATTTCCGATTATTATCGTTTGATTTTAGCGAATACGGCGCTAAGCCAATCAACGAACAAATATAATATAATGGAAATATTGCTGAATAGACATCAAGTGGTTCTTTGAATTTTTTATAAATGTTCTGCTCGAGTTTCTTCAACGACATCATCTTGTTAACTGTTGTTGAAACAATAATGAATTCGTCCTGGAAACTTCATAGACTATAAAACGATCGATAAACTACTCAACTTTATTAGTAACTTGGAGTAATTGTGTCCACAAATGGACTAATTGTATTAATTTCGGACTTGTTATTAGAAAATAAAAACAATTTTATGGAGCGCGGAATTAATGAGGAACTATTGTAGAATAATCGTCTCTAGCTTGTTTTTAAAGGTGAAATGCCCCAAAAATTTGACTCTCAAAGAGAGAAAAGGCTGTTTGAATTGCGGATTTGCAATTGAAATCAACCCACTTGAACACAATTTCTATTCAAAATAAACTTAAGGAAATGTTAACTGCACGATTCCAAGGAATGTCACAAGGACAGTCCCTGAAACACTAGGTAAATATCCGAGCTAATAATTAGCTTGTTTTAATACGAAATAGAGCTTTAATGTAAATTAGAATCGTGCTAAATTAGTTAATTAGAATTTATTTTGAATCATGTTTACAATTGGATTTATAATTTCATAGAAATTTTAATAAAAATATAATTGTTTACAAAATTACTAAACTACAACTTAAAATAATTAGGAATTTTTTTATTTATTAGGATGGAAATGGCGCATTCTCTTCACAAAACATCATCATTACGTTATTGCGAAATTTTCTCTTCTTTTTCGGCTGAAATTTCAATTGAACAATTAACTTTTAAAAAAAACATAAACTGAATTTATTTAGTTACTTTAAAGGAACTGTCGGATATTTCTTCGCTACTACTACTCGACGTAATTCCCTCTTCTAATGTTAATTTCGTCGATAATCCCTCGATCTCCATTTCAATATAAAGCTGATTCAATTGCTCATTAACTAACATTGGCTATAATCGAAATTTAAATTTAATTCAATTATAAATTGAAATTAGAGAGACGCACCTGTTTAATTTTCTTTAATATCATCGAATCATTTTCTAAAATCTGTTCAATATTATTCATTGTCATTTGATAACGATAAATAATATCGGGCGTGATTGATACAGTTTCCATCCACGGTGGGTCACGTTTTCGTATCGGTACTGTTTTCGATAATCTTACATTCTAAAAGAAAAAAAATTTGAAATTTTTCTATTTGATTGATTTTAAGAAAATTTCAATTTATTTTCTCTTACATTAGATTGTATTGTTAAACTTTGAGTATCTAAAGTTGTATCGTCATTAGAACCGGATCCATAATCGGTTCTCAACAATGACGAATATGTTGATGAGAAACAACTTTCACTATCTAACAAATGATCAGGAAATAGTCTTGTTGGCTCTTTTCTTTTATCAATCTAGAATTAAAACCAACAAAATTGGATAATAAACTATTCATCCGTCTTAACTGACAATTAATTAACAAAAATGATGAATTTATTCAAGATTTCAGTTTTATAAAATAATCAGTTTGAGTTTATTATTTCATATTTGAGATAGAAATTAATATTTTTTTTCAAAATTTTATCACGAAAATCAATAATAATAAATAATTTTTGATTAAAAATTGATTGAAAAATTGAATTAGTTTGGAATTCATGCAACAATTAAACAATAAACGAAGTTTTAACCTTTGACGGTAATTGAAACGATTCCAATTGAATTGCTCCTTCTGAAGGACTAGCCAGTGGCGTATCCGGTGAACAAACCGATAGTAGTGTCAAGTCCTTACGTGAACATTCTGACATTGCCTAAAAAATACAGTTTATATGCGCAAAACCGTCCAATCTGATCACAACTTCATCATTATTATTTATCAATGAATTATTTCAGGGGTCTAAAATCAAAATACCGACCTTATTTAGAACACTGGCCGAAGCTATAGAACCAGGTTCAGCTTTAACTGAGGTAGCTCGTGAAGTGGTCCCTTGAAATTGTGGACTTGGTTTCAAATCGTTGATTACAACATCATTGATTTTTTGTTGATTTTCTGGATTTGATGGTATAGTTTGTGGAAGAGGAACTGATAATATTGGTAGCGGAGAACAGATCAAAGGCGCCGTTGGAAACATTGTATTATAATTATAGATCATTCCAGGCATATATTGGACTAAAATTATATTGATAATTATCATTATCTGTTAAAGATTAAAATAATTACTTTGGTATCGGGCTGGATTAGCGAGATCATTCGAATCACCCTCACAAGACCTTTGTTGTTGTGTTGTTGGAATATAATAAACCGGAAACATTCCAGTAGCGTATCCGGTTGTCATCGAATTTTGAGTTGTTTGCGTATTTGTCATTGGCGTAACAGTAATAGAAAATGGTGGCCATAAATTGACGTCGTTCAACTATAATTGGAAAAAAATAAATATAATTATAAATTATTATTATTTTGTGAAATTACCCCTTCTTGATTGGTTTGGATTTGTGTTGTTGTCGGTGGTGGATTTTGTTTGGGCTTTGTTGATGTTTGTTCGGAATTTTCGAAATTTTGCCGCACTGTTTGATGTTTGTATTTGGAGAATTTATGATTATCGCCCTCCCATGAATGAGAGACACTTCTCTTAATACCATGTCCTTGAACTTGATGCTATAATCAATATAATTAATATTTAACGAATTGATCGATTATTGTTATTAATTACTTCAGTTTTGTCAATATTTTTGTCGACTTTATTACAATTGTTGGTGTGGTGTATTTTTTTATTTTCACGATCTCTGGTCACTGATCGTTGTTCTTTGTGTCGTTTTATCATAATTTTTTCCATATCTTCATTGTGTCTAGAATTCAAAAATCAATGATCACTCGATTATTTTGGGATTATTTCAGATTATTTTACTTGTTCAAAACAGCTTCTGTTAAATGTGGCGTTTTATATAGACCACTCGATAAATTCGTAGTTCCATTAATTATAGCACTTTCCATTATATGATTACTAATTGAACTTAATTTGCCGGCACTTTCGCTACCGGAAATGCCACTATTCTCAACCGGTGATAGACATTTTCTGGAAAATCAATAATTACAACTTATAGAATATTTCTTTTTCATATATTTGAAATGTATGTATTACTGATTATTGGAGCAATCTTGAACTGTCGAAACGATTTTGACGTCCTGATCTGTATCGTTTGAAGCACTCGGCCGTTCGCTACTCTCATCAGAGTTCGTCGTTTTCGGTTTACTTTGAAAAAATCGCTCGATATTCTCATTATAGTTCAATTGATTATAGCTCGGTGGTGTTTCTGAAGATGATTTACTATCGCAGTAGTCGTGATGGGGCGAGATTTCGCCCAACATAACCGAATCCCTCTCCTAAAAAGACCATTAGAATTTTGAAAATATTACAAATTATAACAATCAAATTTTTCTGAATTATTAATTTAAATCGAAATTAGATTGATTAAGTGAGTTAGTTCCCAGTCCTTGTTGTTATTCAGAAAGCAAAGAACTGAAAAATAGACACTTACCGTTCGTCCCCAACTTACCGAAATTGTCGGATCGGTATCTTGTGGTAAATCTAACTGCAAATTTGATTTGCTAACTTCATCCATTAGATATTCCATGAAATTGGCTAAATCTTTACACCGTTGAGAAACTTCATGTTTTACTATATCGAAAGGTCGGGTCAATTCCTATAATTATTAATTGTTAATTTTGTACAGAACAAATGTTTATAGGAATTGAGTACTTTGTTAAGTAAAAGTAGAATTTCACTTTGGATAGTTTTGCTCTCTTTCAGAACATCTTCCGAAATATGTTTACGTTCATCATCTGTAGTTTTATTGAAAATATCTGGGTTTTTAGGTCCTTCTAATACTCGATGTAAGCCGATCACGAATTCTAATCGTCTGGACCATGGATTCACAAAACTGGACCATTCGGTCTCGATCATAACAAAACCACCGTTTTGGACAGCAAATCGATATGGTTTACTTCGGAATACTGAACCAGCTATTTGGCACATTCTCATTACTGTCAAAAATTACAATAAATAATTATAAAAATTTATAAATTGAATCTCAAAACTTACCGGACTCGTAGACTTCTTTCAAAAAGGACATATCTTCCGGATGATAGAAATCGAAAATTGATTTCCCCAGCATATCTTGCGGTAGAAATCCAAAATTTGTCACAACATCCGGATCAACATGACTGAAAATACAGGCAGCTGTATGTCGCATGCCGAATTTATTAAATTTAACATGCTCTTCAGGAACTTTATACGATGAATGGACTGGATTCGCGACAACAACCAAAAACATGTCTCCATCCGAGTCTAGATGGTTTTTCGATTCTGGAGTTTTTAAATGTCGGAAAGTTACAGTTAAATGGAAGGCTCGATAGGCGAGGGCTTTTTCAACAACACCAAAGCCTGATGACTTCAAACCGCGATATTTTCGCAAAGATACATATAAACAACTTTTAATATCTGAAAATATTGGGGAACATTAAGGATTTTCCAAAAAAAAAAAAATCGCCTCAACTACCTTTATGTTTTCCTTGAGAATCGACTAAAGGTAAAGCAATACCGGACGTCACTTGACTAGAAAACGTTTCTCTATCTTTCGGATGGACGAAATCTATGAAAGATCGTCCCAGCCACATATCCTTCGGGAAGCCCAAAGCTGCGGTTAAACTGGGCGTAGTGTACAATACCATTCCATCATACATTGATATCACACAACAGAAACCACCCTATTTTTAGTTTTATTGGAGTTAATTTATATTCTCATCGAATTTTATAAGAAACTCACTTCAAGCTGGCACGATGTCCCTTTATTTGTTTCATTACCAGTATCTATTGGAACATTCGCTAAATCCATGGTATTATTGTTGTCAATTTGTTGGTTTTTGTCGTTCTCGTCGGCCCAGAAGGCGATTTCTTTATCATCTTGAACGGTCTCAGCTGATATATGTAAAAAGAAAAAAAAACGAACCACAGGCAATACAGAGTGTTATACCTAAACCTTTCAGGTCCTTTACAAGTTTAAATTTTTTCAAATTTAGTGTTTCTATCAAAACAAAGCGTACCTTAAACTCAATTTAGCAAGATTAATAATTATAGGCAGAGTTTAGAAAATAATAAGGCTCAACAAAAAAATTGAATCGAATTAATATAACAGATTTCACTAAAATTGCAAAATTATCAAAATAGATTATTGTGACTATTACCTGTAACAGGGGGAAGAACCGGTGATGAATTTGTCGTATTCTCATTATTTTCCACTTTATCAACAATTGTATCTACAGTTTCTGTTGAACCGGAATTATTCTGAATTACCTCAATATCATCACAAGATAATAAACTATTGTTGAATAATTTATGGAAATTTTTCGATAAATTCCCCATTGTCTGGTCAATATTCTCATCAGTTAATGTAACATCATAATTTTCCGCAATTACACTCGTTACTACAACATCATTTGTATTTGTTGAATTCAATTTCTCATTTTTATGTTCTTCATCAAGTTTCGGCCGTTGGAAATCTATATCTGCACTATAATTTATAATAAATATTAATTGAATTCTCCAGGTAATTTCGAATTAATTTACCTTCCATCGGGGTTTCTATTACCAACGCAATATCCACTGCTACCACTCGAATTACTTCCGCTACGTCTCGATTTAGAGCTAGCACTTGTTATTTGAATAATTAAAATAATTAATTGATTATGATCAATCAATTATGAATAATTTCTTTTACCTTCTTTGTGAATTACTATTACTGCAACTGTTTGAATATCCAGAATCGGAAATTTTTGTATTTGTTGTTGATTCTGATTCCATGATTGATATCGATGATGGGATGGGAAATTTCTAAACTCCTCAATGGGAATCGTCTGGAAAACAGGAATAAATTGAAACAATATTGTCTATAAAATATTGTTTTGAGGTCAGTTATATCTTGGGAAAATACACAAGTCACGTGTTCGATTCAATAGAAGCATGTGGTATTTTCTAAAAAAAACGAAATAATAATTGGATTTCAATTAGAAATCAATATAGTCTCTTATATTTTTTTTGATTTTGACCAAATCTCCTTATTTGGAACTATGAAAATTGTTTCATTTCTATCAATCATTATGATTGCGACACAGGTAAATATGTAAATGCGTTGGTGATTAAATTACAAATACATCTGTTTTCGTGTTGCTTTGCAATTCTGAATAAAATTCGCTAAAAATAAAATAACTAAACGGATTCTCGCTTTTCCTTTGTTCGAATATAAGAAGGTACAAATACAATTGGTAAATATTGAACGTGACTTGTGCGTTATTCAATCGTTTGGGGTAGTCTCAGAGAGAAATAATTATGACTAAAAATAGGTTACCAATTTTCTTCGGAGGTGACCTTCTAGATATAATCGTGACAAAGAATATATTTTTAGATATACTCTTATATAAACTTTGTTTCGTAAATGCGCAATTAATAATGTTTCATTTGACATGATATTTATTAAATTTATATTTATTGAAGAACAGCTATTTAAACTAGTTTTGGCTTACTTATCATCATTACATAACTAATACAATCTATTTATAATAATGAAAAGGTGTCATTCATAATGTGAGAGACTAATTAGATTCAATTTTCAACAATACCGATGATACTCAGATTACAGAAGCAAGATTAAAAATATATCACAAGAAAAAACATCATCAATTTCCCTCATTCAAGCTTATCAATATTATTGTGATATTTGAAAAGCCCGCCGTAAAAATGCCTAAAAGCTAGCAACCAATTATACATAAAAAGCGCGAAATCATTTCATTTTAAATTTATTTATTCAAATGAATTGTTCAATTCGAGTGAGTAGAGCAGAAAAAACTAATTAATATATTTTAATCAATGTTTCGATCGGAAATATAGTCAAGTGTCGTAATACAAATAATTGAAGCGCTCATGTCTAACAACGTGTTTTCTTTCCTTTATAATCCAATACTTATTTTCTTTATGCCACATCCAGATATATGATGTTCAAATTAATTTCACGGAATGTGACGAATCCTCAGTTGTTATTTATCAAACTTATATAAATCACTCACGTTTTATATTATCCTGGATAAAATGATTATAGATGAGCAAAAATTGGAAATTTAACAATACGATTGACGTATCATAAATTGAAGATGAGTTGAATTTTGAATTTATTGGGCTTATTAGAGAAAAAAATGCTAAAAATAGCAAGAAATATTAAAAATCCCTAGCTATTGGAAATACATATATCTATAATTTGATTCACGTTGTAATGAACGTGCAAAATAACACACATAAAATAATATACCTAATTGTATTGAAAAAGTTACAATAAAAATCTGGAACAATTTTAATAACGTAACTGACGCAAAAATATGATTGAGTCAATTAAATTTAGACAATAGAAAGAAAAACGGAATCGAATGTCCACCTTTTCGGATGAATAAAAGCTATTTTGAGAACACTTTTGTCGCAAAATTACTGTATCCATTAATAGATAATTGCTGTTATTTGTCTTCTGTGTGTTCATTTTTTTTTGTCGAATTTTTCCATTTTCTCACAAAATTTTGAGATTTTATTTAGAGTTGAAGATGTCAGTAAAATTTGTATAGATAAATATTTGAATATTTGAGTACGATTGTTTTATTTTGAAAAAAGGGAGGTTGAACGACAAATCCAAAAAAAATTTCAAATGTTTCACTTACTTTTCGATCGACTACAGCACATCATTTTATTAAATGAGTTCTTATTATTCACTAACTAATTCAAAGATAAACTTTCGCAATTAACAATTGATAGTTGTTGATTAATATGATTTATCACAATATAAAGTTTATTTTCAATAAATAAATATTAATGATATTTTTATTGGAGTTGAACTAGATGAACGTACAGGAAAATTAGTACTAAGAAGGAATAAATTGATGGGATCAGTCAAGGGGGCATGTAACCGATAAACTGAATCACGCTTACAGAAACGTGAGTTGCTTCCCTTGGTCTCGTTCTCGCGTTCTGTCCTGTCCACAAGTTTCTAGTTGATGAAATTAATGAATAGGAAATTTATAATTAGAATTAAAGTAAAGACGTCAAGAGAATTGATTTGCTATATCAAAAAAAATTTAACATGAAAATATTAATCAAATACTGATTTGTCACTGAAACTTGTATATAATTATATATGTCTTACAACTTTGAATTGGAAACTCCCATTACAATATCTTGATTTTGATGGTATCGAAAACATATTGTCTAATTTCCACATAATTGAAATTGATCAAAAGATTTGTTAACGTTTGAATTTACCGCTGCTAGTCAACTTCATGTTGGTGATTTCAAGTAAAGTTGCCTGTACTGTTTTTGCAAACTTCATACAGGTTGTAAACTTGAAAAATATGGCGACATGTGTCTGTTAGTGGTCGTGTCTTATTTGATCAAATTAATATTTTTTAATTAATTTTTATAACAAACAGTTGTAATAAGTGTTATTTCAAAAAGTATTGATGGCCTCGTTACAATATGTTGTTCATCCTTTACCGGGTAATGAAGAACAATTTAACGACAGGTAAGTCATGGATTCAATTCAACCATCATCATCATCCTCCATTTTCCTTTCGAAATGAATTCGTTTTGTTACGTTTTTTTCTATTGAAACATCAGAGCAAATTAAATTTGAAAATATAATTTCATCTTGAAATAGTAGAGTTTTTGGTTTCAATGAATTTCTGGAAAATTCTGGCAAATTTCGAAATTGTCTCAAATTTGTACTAATTGCATAAGGTCCAGATTGTTTCTGAGTGTACTTTGTGGCGTAATATGACAGCATCATAAAAAAAATCTAAATTGATTATAAAAGGAATGACGAAATTTTTCTATTATCGTTGATTTTTTTTTATCATTATTGTAGATTGAAAGAAGTTGCAGATAGAATCAACAGATTAGGACATAATACACATCCTGGATTGGCAAATTTACGAACAGGAATCAAAAGAATTTGTATGGGACCCACCTATATTGCACTTCTACTAGATGATGGAAGAGTTTGTCGTGTCTCGTATAATGTTTTATCAGATCGATTGGATCTCAGTAAAAATGATCAGACGAAAAAGTAAGTTTTAATAAAAGGGAAGAACAAGAAAAGGGTGAATTTATTCATAATTCCCCTATTATCATTGATCTTTCCAATCAATTATTCAACAATTTGTCCCCTATAAAAACTGTCAGCTATCATTTCTTTGATTTCAACTTTTTGTCTGTCGAATAATTACCAACTAGAATTATTATATCACTCCATATAATAAACCTAAATTTCGTAATTTCTACAACCAAAGATCTTGGTTGTTGCGCAGTTCCGGCGGTGCTGGAGGCGGTGGCGGCGCCGGTGTTAGTGGCAGTGGATCAGGCAATGGCAGCGGGAGTGGTACCGGTGGTAGTGGTGGCAGTGGTAACAATAGCAATAAACCACCAACCGGAAGTGGACGTCAAATGCCTAGAACACGTGCAAGAATTATGCGTTCAAATACAGCAATTCGAGGAGGCAGCAACAGTGGTAATTACCATTATATTTTCATTTTTTCCAATAATCTATCTAATAATTCGATTACTTTCTCTTTTCGCCTTTTTTTCTAATTTTTGTT
>JAZBGZ010000264.1:28005-44610 GCA_037414795.1 Stenodera caucasica | reverse complement strand
GTGCTCCTGTTATTATTGGTACAAGTACACCAAGCAGTGGACGACCTATGGTAACTGTTCCAGCACCTTATGTGCCTGAGGAATTAGTATCGCAAGCACAAGTGGTTTTACAAGGGAAAAGCCGAAATTTAATTATACGTGAATTACAAAGAACAAATTTAGATGTAAATTTAGCTGTGAATAATTTGTTATCAAGAGATGACGAAGAAGGTGAAGAAGGTGATGATGCTGCTGATTCATATGTACCAGAAGATTTGATTTCATTACTTGATGGTGGTTTTCACACTGATCATTCCGTTATTATCGATGCTGATGCTATGTTTTCTGAAGATATGTTTGGATATTCTGGTATAAGAAAGTAAGTTGTTTCTTTAAAAAAATAATTAATCTTTTCCTTCTTTCCATTAACATCGCTTTCTTATGCTTTGAATAATTTAATTTGCTGCATTGCTCTCCATTTGTTTTATATTTTTTTTAACTAACTTTTTCCGAAAAATGTTTGACTTTGCTCAAACAAGCTTCCTTAATAGTCGTGGTAGTGGACGTAGCCGTTTAGCTGATCGTGATGCACCGCCAAGTAATAGTGGTGGATCTGAAAGGGAGAATTTTTCACGTTGGAGAGATCGACAGTATTTTGGACCCCGTAGATGGTTAGAAACAGCATTACGTGATAGTCCTTATGAGAAAGATGCTGGTAAGCTCTTGTGTTATAAAATTTCTAATTGAAACTAATTATAAACATTAATTTCGAAGATAACAAGAAAAAAGATAATGCTTGTCCTCTCTGGATATCAGATGATTTAGAATTTTGGCCAGATACAACACCAAAATTTGTACATATTGGTAGTTTATATTCAGAATTGATAGCATTATCATCGAATGGACAGATTTATCAATGGAGATGGAACGATACAGAACCCTATCGTCACCCTGAGGTATAATTAAAATTACTTAACTTCAAAATTCCAATTTATTAATATTAAATTTAATCAGAATCCAAATATCCACCATCCTAAAACAATTCAATTAGGACTCCTTGGAGAGAAAGTTGCACATTTATCTGCGTGTTCTACACGATGTTCTGTAACAACAGAGAGTGGGAAAGTCGCAACATGGTTGGATGAACTTTTAGCACCTGCTGCTAATAAATTAGAACATTCAGCTCAAGCATATACTGAATTTCAAACTGATAAAGTTATATCATTACATACTTGCCCTTTATATACAGTTGCTAGATTAGAAAGTGGTGCACTTTATTGGTGGTAAGCTATAATCAAATTGTTGAACTCATTTTTTTTTTCAATATTTTATTTGTCAGGGGTGTTCTGCCATTTACACAAAGAAAACGTCTCTGGGAAAAATATCGTACAAAATGTCGCAAACAACGACCATCAAGTAATCAATCAGAAATTGTTACTGGCTCACAAGTTTGTATGAAAAATAGTCCAATGTATCAACCAGGAGCAATTGGTTTTACAATAGCAGCTGGTATACCAAAAGTTGGTCAATTACAAAATGCTGCATGGACATTAAGTGATACTTGTACATTCAAAATCATCAATGTACAAAATAATGGTACCTTGAATTACGATAAATGTAGAGATGCTAGCTTACCAGGTCCTAGTGGATTATGTAAGTTCATTTATAGCAAAATTCAAATAAAGATTATTTTACAGAAATTTAATTATGATGAAAATTTACACAATATTGATTTTATTCATGATTCATTGATTAGTCTTCCTGATATAATTTCATTTGAATATTATAATATTAATTGAATATTAAATTTGTCATATTAATTTAATCGTTCATTACAGCTAATCTTTCAAACAAAACTACAACTAATAAAGAAAACACTGATCGATTGGATATGCCGCCACCTCCATCTCCTGCTTCTAGCACTTGTAGCGATACTGGTAGTATTACGAACAGCCATAGTAAGTTATTACTACCATAAAAAAAAAAGCAATAAAGTTCATCTTTATAAATTTTATAGAGCGCCAAAAACGAATGACAGTTTCTGGTTCTGAACAGGGGACTGAACAAAGAAAAGATGAAGAGGAATGGCTTTTACGTGATGTGATTTTTGTTGAAGATGTTCGTAGTGTACCAGCAGGACGTGTGTTAAAAGTTGATGGAGCTTATGCCGCTGTACGTTTTCCAAGCGGTCATACACGAGATCGCGATACAAAAGATGTTGATGATATTTTACAAGATTGTAGATTAATGCGTAAAGATGATCTTCAGGTATTTTCTACCTTTATATTTATGTTGATTTATTTTAAATCTTTAATTAATTTAAAAATAGGTGATAAAATCATCATCAAATTCTCGTGTACCGGATTGTTTTCAAAAAACACCAAGAAGAGTTCAGATTCCAGATAATGGTGGACAAATTTTAACAATTACTGTAGATGGCCAAGGAATTCACTCGATTGTTCGTACTGGATCGAAATTAAGTTATGTCTTGTATAATGTTAGTAGCGGACGAATAGAGCAAGATAATCCTTTTCCAAGCGATACAGCATCATTTATGGGACTTTATCCTTCGCTTATTAATCTAATTTGTGCTGGCGAAGTAACTTTTTCCACTATTTTATGAAATGAAAATTTTTATCAATTTTTTTATTTAATTATTTCAGAGTTCTGATCCTATATTGATACTTCGAGATGGCAATAGTACAATCTATCCATTAAGTAAGGACTGTGCTGATGCTATACGTGATCCACAATCTTTAGATTTACCACCTGTAAGATGTATAGCAGCAAGTACGTTTGGTTTAAGTGGAACTGCTGTGAATATGAAAAATCAAGTAGCAATTGTTGTTTTCGCATTAGAACAGCAACTATTAATGCCGAAAATTTTACGTTGTGATATTGATGGTGTACGTCAAGTTCTTGCTCAATTAGATGCTGACATAAGTGAGTATTTGATGATTATTATTGAAACATTTTAGAGTTGGTTTTCATTTTTATTTCTTTAGAATCAAATAGTACATCAATTCAAGCAATTTTGAACGAAAGATGCGATGGGAATCGAAATATATTCCATGCTGTTGTTAACATGTGTACTCCAACATCAAATAAAGATTCTGAAAGTGGTGAGCAGTCTAATAATTCCATTATTTAATCGTGTTTCATTGAGAAAACTGTATTTAGATACTATTATTATTTATATTATTCTTGTTTTACGGTTCTATTAATGCTTCAGTTATAGTGTTTGTCATAAGTTATGACTCATAACCAGTTCAGTTAATTTGCGCTGCTTAAAAAAAAAAAAAAAACTCAATTTATTTGAAAGAGTATTGGATTTATAAAGTATTTATGAGATATTTTTAGCATGATAATTTTTTGAATAAGCATGCATAAGAGTAGCAGTTTTTCATTTGAAGTTATTCATTAAAATATCCAATACACTTTTAATTTGTTTACCGTAAATCGATAATTTACAGAACCGTCAAATGTTCCTGCATCGAATTCGAATGCAGGCCTGGAATGTATCAATGTGATAACGAACGCAGTAGGTTCCCGATCTGTTACACTTCGCGATATGATGCGTAGAGCTGTACGTACTGAACGTGAACTGAACAATTCTAACTCTTCAGATCAACAACAACAACCACAACAACAACAGCAACAACAACAACAACAACAACATCACAATTTTGTACAAGAAGAACCAATTGCTACACATAGTTGGCCACCAGAATCATTCGATGTTACATCAGGTGATGAAGATAGTTTAATGGGTTTAGCTGGTAGTAATAATGGTACAACAAATAAAACTGGAAATCCAATTAGTAATACCATTAATAATTTAGTTATTGATCCAGCTGAACGGAGATCTAACGCAATGCAAATTCTACATACCTTACTATGTGATTCTACTGCTTTGGAACCACATCTTGTTGAGCTTTTGAGCGCCAAGTAAGTAATAATATAGAGATTATTCGAAAATAGTTAAAAAAATTTATATATATATGTTTATTAGAGATGCACAAGGACAAACTCCATTTATGTTAGCTGTTTCATCACGCAGTTATCCCGCTGCATTAGAAATTTTTGAGCGTATCATGAAATTAGGAACACCTCAAGATCGTGAAGAAATGATATTTCCGAAAGGATCAAATCCTGATCACTCTCCACTGCATGTAATTTGTTGTAATGATACATGTAGTTTTACTTGGACAGGTGCTGAACATATAAATCAAGATATTTTTGAATGTAGAACATGTGGTCTAACTGGAACATTATGTTGCTGTACTGAATGCGCTAAAGTATGTCATAAAGGACATGACTGTAAATTGAAACGAACATCGCCAACAGCCTATTGTGATTGTTGGGAAAAATGTAAATGTAAAGCATTAATAATGGGTAATCAAACTATTAGATATGAACTATTAACACGTCTAGTTAAACAAACTGATTTGGTTTGTTTACCAAATTCACGAGGTGAAAGTATTTTATTATTTTTGGTACAAACTGTTGGTAGACAAAATCAAGAACAAAGACAATTTAGACATACAAGACCACGTACAGCATCAGCCAATTCAAGAAATAAAACACCATCATCTGACAGTACGTGAAAATATAACATTATTATTCTTTAATATTCGAAAATAATTTTCTTATAGTTGAATCAGATATGCCTGAACATGATTTAGAGCCACCTCGTTTTAGTCGAAGAGCTTTAGAATGTCTTTTAGGTGACTGGAAAGCAGTTCAAAGTATGATAATGTCAGGGACTAGAAATGCAGATGATAATCAATTTGATGATCAACCATACATCTCAAAACAATCCGGTACAGCTCTGTTAGATAAATTCACATTATGTTTTCTTGTTAAATGTCAAATGGTGATGGATGTACTATTAGACACTTTAATAAGAGAAATGAAAGATGGAGAACCAAAAGAAGCTGAATATGCAACAATGGTAGCAAGAAGATTTGTAAGATCTGTTGTAAGAATCTTTGTTGTTTTCTCAATTGAAATGGCACCAAACTCAACAAAGCGGCGAAGTCTAAGTAATCAAAATCAACCATTAAGTAAATGTCGGCGAATTTTTCAAGCTTTATCAAAATTATCAATTGAAGAATTATGTGAAAGTGCTGATGCGATTATGGCTCCTGTAAGATTAGGTGTTGCACGACCAACTGCTCCTTTCTCTTTAGCAACATCAGCTAATGATATTTTAAGCGTGAGTATTTTAAAGAAAATATTTTGAATATATATTTTAGATATTCATTATTATTCTCAGGGTTCTGAAGAATTATTTTTGGTCGATCCATTAGCACCATCTGGCAGTTCACGTGCTGGTGCTAGTGCATCAACAATGCAATCTTTTCCATTTCTATCAGAAGCAGTACGACGTGCAACAGCAAATGGTCGTGATGATCTTAATAATGTAAATGATTCAGAAAGTATGGCAATTGATAATGATGATGATAATGCATCCGAACATGAAGATGCAACAACTGATCGCGAATTACCTATAACTGTACGTCAATCATCATTAAATGAAACAATTGAAGCTGCACCATATCAACAAGAGAATCGTGTAATTCAAGGTGAAGAAAGTGATCCAGAATTAGATTTATTAGCAGAAACTGAAAGCGATAGCGATGATAATCATAGTAATCAAGATGCAGCATCGGCACAACGTTCTGTTCAAACTGGAGCTACAGCTGGATCAGATACAGGTAATTTTTTTTGAATGATGTGTATGTCAGAATTATGCAATGTCTATTTGTTGTATGTATGAGATAGTTCAAATTTAATTTATTAATTAGGATAATGCAGATAAAATTAATAAATTAAACTTGAACTAGATTTGAATTTGAGTATGGTTGCATGTGAATGTTTGCAATTTGTTAACTTATCAGGAGGTATGCTGCTGTTCCCGGAAGATGAAAGTGGTGAATCTAGTCAACAAGAAGAGGAGGAAAGTGAAGCAGGGGAAACTGATGAACAAGATACTGAAGATTATACTTACACTGAAGAACAATTAGAAAGGCGGAGGTAAATGCTTTGCTTTAAGTTTATTCACATTTATTATGACGGTTTTTTTTTTTATTAAACACATAGTAAGCAGGGCGTTCATTTATATTAACATTTATTTTAGTAGCCTTCATTTTATTCCGATTATAATCACTGTAAGTTATTATTTCTCTGAGTTTCATTAATTTTGGAACGTCCTGTGGTCGGTTGTGATTGATTCACATGTTTTAATAATCTTGAATCAAGAGTCAATGATTGAAATCGATTTTTTTGATTTTTATTTTCTATTTAAATCGGTTTTCGTTGATTCCATTTTTCTTGGATGTTGTGTTTTTGTGTTCTCATTACTTTGATTGTTGTCTATGAAAGAAGCCGTTACAGCAATACAACTGGTCATGGACAACGAAGCAATCTAGCTCCGCAGAACATGCAGTGGGCGATACGTTCACGTGAAGCCAGTAGATCAGCGGGTGTGCGACTGGCAAACGGTTCTAATCTAGTTTTTATTGATCCCAGTTCACTAAGACGATCATCTACTGGAAGTAATGCTGTTGCTGCTAGTTCTGAACCCGTTGCTATGTCCACCTCAGCAAGTTCTCTTGCTAGAGCTTTTGGTAAGTCATATTTACAAATATCAATCAACGGATAATTTTCAGTAACTTTTCAACTAATAGGTGCTATAATTCGACAAATTGCCGATTTATTATCGTCGTTACCTGATCTAAATCAAGTTTTGGCCAACGTCACTCATATGGAAGTTTCACAAGATGATATTTACAATCTTCAGATATATTTAGAGTTTCGTTTAAAACCTACTTGGGACTGGTTATTAACTGTAATGGACGCTACTGAAGCCCAGTTGAAATTTGGGGCTTCATTGACTAATTCTTTAGATCCTGCCAATCCAGGAAATCCTCTCAATACAGCATTAAATGCAGGAAGTAAGGCTTAATTGATTTAAATTAATATTTGATTATAATTGATTTTTTGGGATATAAAACAGATTCTAGCACATCACCAATTTTGAGATCAAGTCATCGTGTTACTGGAGGTGCAGGAACTCGACTTGTTGGTTTCACTACAAATGTTGAAAGTAGTCGAACTAGACCTGAACGTGATGCTGCTGATGGCCATGCAGCTAGACGAGAATTTTTATCATACTGTTTATCATTGATGCGAGCTCATAATAATGAACATATGGATTCGCTCCCAATTCTGGATGTATCAGCTTTAAAACATGTCGCCTATGTTTTCGATGCTTTAATTTACTTTATGAGATCTGGAACATCAGATCGTCTTGATTCAGATCTAAGACGTGAAGGTTTTTCTGTGCCTTTATGGAATGATCAGGATGAGAATGAAAATGAAGAAGCTGAAGAAGATATTGCAGTATCTATGGAAACAGATTCATTAGATGATCAAGATGTTTCAAATTTAGCTACAATTTCGAATAATTTAACTGCTTCAAATCCTCAGAGTGGTTCTGGAAAAGGTCGAAAACATTCATTTTTCCAACGATCAGAATCTACATTATGCTTGGGCTGTCCACCACCAGATCCATTTGAAACACCAATGTCAGAAGCTTTGCCTTTAGCTGATCAACCACATCTTTTACAACCAAATGCTAGACGAGAAGATTTATTTGGTATTCCTAAACAACCAATCACATTAGCTCCTAGTGGAACCGTTTCAAATAATCCATTAGAATCATTACCAACAAAATTGAGTCTTTCAACACGAACATCAGATTTTGCTATGAGTCAACCAGCAAAAGCTAATTATCCAATCTCTCAATCTCTAAACGTTATGGGTCCAAATCCATTAGTTTATCCTCAAAACTACAATCCTGAAAATGAAACATCTGATGGTCGTAATATTCGGGAAACTCAAGTCCAAAATGAGCTAAGAAATTATGAAACTTCGCCTAGTGCTAGTCAAAATTCCGAAGAAAATAATGGTCCCAAAAAAAATTATCAGACATTTGAAAGTCTTTTAGCGGTTGTTAAAAATGAAATTGTGCACACTAATAAAGATGGACCACAAGATTTATCACGTAGTCGTGAAGATTTAAGCTCTCAAAGTGAACAAAGAAGTGGAGAATTACCGCAATTTTCATCATTCGTTTCACCAAATCTTCTTGCCGCTATTGGATTGGAACAAGATGTACCAACTTCAAGACCACAAATTATTGTATCGCCACGAAAAACTACCGGAATCGAATCACCATATCAAGAACAAAATGAAAATGGAACATTGAATTTAGGAATATTACCAACTGCATCAAACGGTGATAACTCTCAAGATTTCTCCAATCAAGGCAATAGTTCTACAGTATCAGGTTCTTCAACGCCTTCAACAAATTCTTCACGAAGTCCCAGCAAGAGTGTTATTGTTAGAGCTGGATCTTCAATGGTAATTTAATATGTTTTTATTTATTTTTTTTGAACGGAATTTTAGACACGTATGTCTATTTAAGGTTAATAGACATGTCACAAAAATTCCAAAATCACATGACCCTCTGATGACTTCAGTTGGTTGAGATTTTAATTGAAGACAGATACGGGGTCAACAGATTTTATTTTTCTTTATTTTGAACGAAAATTCCAATATTTTTAATTCGTTTCAGGGTAACTCCCAAAAGTCTAATGATCAAAGTGGAATAATGTCTGTGAATTCTCAACAACCTGATACATTAGAAAATCAAGAAATATCTGCTAATGTTACTATAGTTACAACACCAACTGTCAATAATGAAATATCAAGACCAACAATCGGTCAGTTGGTATCTCATGATTTATTGTTGGGCCGTTGGAGGTTATCTTTGGATTTATTTGGGCGTGTATTTATGGAAGACGTTGGATTAGAACCTGGATCAATAGTATCAGAATTGGGTGGATTTCCTGTTAAAGAAGCGAAATTCAGACGTGATATGGAAAAATTACGAAATAATCAACAAAGAGACTTAACTTTATCAAAAATGGAACGAGATAGAACACAATTATTGTTGATGACATTTAAAGAATTAAACACACAGTATAATAATTATAATAGAAGGACGTCATCATCTCCTCCTTTAGCTGTCAATAGGGTAAAAGTTACATTCAAAGATGAACCAGGTGAAGGCTCTGGTGTAGCCCGTAGTTTCTATACTGCAATTGCTGAAGCTATTTTATCAAATGAAAAACTACCAAATTTGGAATCTGCTCAAGTTGATAATAAATATTCTCAATATAGTGTTTTGCAACGATTAAGACGTGATAGAGAGGTAGTTAGAAGAACAGTAACCAATCGTGGACTGCATCGATCTAGAGAGCACCATCGACGTATGAATGTTGATGCTAGACCATTTGTACCAAATGAAACACTACATTCAGATGCACCATCAATGCCTGATATATCATCAGCATCTGGGAATGCTTCAAATAGTTCCGGTGCAAATCAAAATACTTCGAGTACAAATCGTAATGAAGGTCTATCAGCACATCAGCAACAACTAGGTGAACGATTATATCCAAAAGTATACAATTTACATCCGAATTTTGCTGGACGAATAACTGGGATGTTATTAGAATTATCACCAGCACAACTTTTGTTATTATTAGCATCTGAAGATTCATTACGAGCTAAAGTTGAGGAAGCTGTAGAAATGATTCTTGCCCATTTACATTCCCAACAGGAATTAACATCAGAAGCGTTATTAGGTGAGTTAAATTCTAACTATAATTATCAATTAAATTGTTGTATTGTAATTATATAGAACTGGATGTTTTCACATTAGCCGATCGTGGTGCATCGCGTAAAGCAACAGGCAGTCGACCAGCCAGCACTGATATAACTGGTAATGATGAAAATAATCAAGATGAAGAAGATAATGCACCATTATTTTATTGTCCGGGAAAACGTGGATTTTATGCACCTAGACAAGGAAAGGCAACATTTGAACGTTTGAATGCATTCCGAAATGTTGGACGATTAATGGGCTTATGTCTATTGCAAAATGAATTGTGTCCAATTTTCTTAACACGACATGTTTTAAAATCAATTTTGGGTAGACCAATTAAATTTCATGATTTAGCATTTTTTGATCCAGTTGTGTACGAATCTTTACGTCAGTTAGTTGTCGATGCTGAAACAAAAGATTCTAATAATCTTTTCTCGACACTCGATTTGAATTTCACGTGAGTAGCATCGAATTCAAGAACTTTAAGTATTTCAATAAATTTATTCGATATTATAGGATTGATTTGGCTCCCGAAGAAGGTGGTGGTACAGTTGAATTAATGCCTGGAGGTAAAGATATTGAAGTAACAGCTAGTAATGTTTACGATTACGTTAGAAAATATGCTAAATATAGAATGATTAAAGTTCAAGAAAAAGCAATTGAAGTAAGTATAATCTAAGAATTTCAAAACTTGAAGTTTCTATTGAATTTCTCTTCCCTCTATTAGAGTATTCGTACGGGCGTATTGGATGTCTTGCCTGAAGGCTCTTTGGATAGTTTAACAGCAGAAGATTTACGATTGTTGTTAAATGGTGTGGGGGATATAAATGTGTCTGTTTTGATTTCTTATACATCTTTTAATGATGAATCAGGCGAAAACAGTGAAAAATTAGTGAAATTCAAACGATGGCTTTGGTCAATCGTTGAAAAAATGACACATCTTGAAAGACAAGATTTGGTATGATTATTCTCATTGTAATGATAGACTAATCGATTTCATTATAATTGATTTTAGGTTTATTTCTGGACGGGGTCTCCAGCTTTGCCAGCTAGTGAAGACGGTTTTCAACCAATGCCTTCAGTTACAATTCGACCAGCTGATGATGCACATTTGCCAACAGCTAACACTTGCATCTCCAGATTGTATATTCCACTATATAGTAGTCGTGCTGTTCTTAGACAGAAATTATTACTTGCTATAAAAACAAAAAATTTCGGTTTTGTGTGATCTTGCACTATTTTCAATTGAATAAATTTAATTTTTAATGTTTTTTGTTATCTGAGAAAAAAAAATTCTTGAATATTGTGATGATTGTGTAAACCTATTTAAACAAACGAGGAAAAAAGCTGAAGTGATAATCTTTGTAAATATTTGTTAGTTGTTTCTTTTTTTGTGTTATTTTTCTTTATTAAAAGAGGAAACGGCAACAAGACATCTCAAAATAAATCTGGCACTCACTCAAGTTTATCGTAAGTATTTTTTTTTTATTTTTGTCAAAGTTTCACCAATATTTTATGAAAATGAAACTATAAATCTTTTTTCATTTCTGAATTTTACACTTGAGTGTGTCACTTTTATAGAGGCATGGTTTATCAATGAGTGTTTTATTATTGATTAGCTTTTAAGATAATTTTTTGGTAATTGAAAAACACATTATCTCATTTAATTTATATTTAAATTGTTCTTCGTTTTTTTTTTCAACATTTTTCCATTTTCGTATTTTTCAAAATAGCTTTAGGTAGCAGCATGAATAAAAACTATTATATATATAAACCAGCAGTTTTATTGCTGAAATTTTCTCAAAAAACAAAACAAAATATAAAAAACAAATTGAAAACTAACAACTTATTGAACACATAAAATTTGATAAAACAAATAAACAAAAAACAGCATATTGGCAAGAAAAATACAAGAGATCAAAGGCATGGTTGAATAATTTAATTAACAATAATAATAATACCCCGAAAATTGACTAGGAAGCTAATCAAATGATTGTGCTATAATAATAATCTTACAGTTTAAAATTGGAATTTACATGGCTTCAATTTCGAAATCTGCCAGTATTCTAAAAAAAAATTCACAAAAATTAATTTGAAAATAAGAAGTTAACATTACTCACTCTGGTTTCTCGAAATAATCGTAATCCAGTTCTTTTTGTGTTATTAATTCAGATTCTTGTACATCATTCAAATCTGAATAATAATTAATATAATAATTGAAAATTATAAAAAAAAAAGAGAAGCATTTACCAGATAAAGGAGGCACAACAGCTGTACTTAAATATTCAGTATTCAAATACGGAGGTAATTCATCTTCGTCCTCATCTTCTGGCTCTAATTGTTGTGAATCAACCATTTGCAGCCATTGCGCGTTATGATGACGGAATTTCTCAATTCTTATCCGATCAGCCCAAGTTTTACTATCGGCTGCAATTATGTTTAAACATGTATTACATAATTTTCTGATAGTTTTATTATTGTCTTGTAATAAATCGATTAAATAAGCTGGTGCTTCTAAAAATTAATTGAGATTAATTATCAATGAGATTTAATACTGATTTTAAGCAACTTGCCAGTATTCTCGACCAAATAATTAATATTATTACCATGCGTTAATACTGAAAAGAATACAAAAATTATCTGTAATACAATCTCATCATCTTCTTGATGTGTTTTCAATAATTCAATTAATGCTATAATAATATTCGATTCACATAATAATTTTGAGCAACCATCATCAGCTGCTGATGTGCCTAATAATACAACAATCTGCATTACTAATTCAGGATCAGCATTATTACTTCTAATAATATTGTCCACCCATTTTAACATATTAAAATGTTTAAAAATTTCCGCCCAATCTAATTCTGGTAAATTAAGATTATTTAAAATGCCAACACATTCAACAATAAAATCTGTTTCTTTAGATTCAACAACAGCTCTAGCTATATCGCCCACGAATTCCTACAAAAATTAATATCGTCATATTAAATTTTATTCATTTTATTATGAATCAAATACGATAAAATTGGGCCTGATCGATGGATGTTCTGATAAATTTCTCAGCATTTTCATTAACATATTGTTCTGATAATTAAAAGCTCTTGTCATTAACGATTGTAATCGATTTTTCTTCAACATTTGTTGCGCATTGACTTGATTAATTGCTAAATTTATACATAAAGCTACCATAACTTCATCCCCTTCATTTCCTATATTTAGCAATAACATATCAGTTATCTAAAATAGAATTATTAATCATCACAGAAAAAAAAACAATGAAATTAATTTACTAATCCGACACATTCGGCGAATTGTCCTTTAACCTCATCATCATAACTAAGATGATAGAGTAATTTCAATATAACTTCTTGATGACGATCATCACTCAATAAACCAATAAATTTATGTAATAATCCCAATTTAATCATTTTCATTCTCAATTTATTATCAAATGATAAATTGAATAATAATTTCAATGTTAAATGTACTAAATCTGGATTATTTGATTCTAATAATACTGGTAAATTTTCAGTAATATTCAAACCAGCCATTGTATCTTTATTACATTGCATTATCGATAATTTTTTCAAAAACGTAACAACCAATACTAATAATTCATCATTGTCACGTTCTAAAGTTTTAACTAATAAACCAACAATATTACGTTTTGTCATCTTTTCTTCAATACATTCATCTTCAGCTATATTCAATAACAAATAAAATGCGACACGTAATAAATGTTCTTGTTTTTTAACTAATGTACGAAAACGTTTCGCTTTCTCATTTGCTGTTAGTTTTTTATTATCATCAATACTTTCTGTAGAATTTGTTAAATCATCATAAACACTACCTTCCATTTGTATTGTTGTTGGATTGATATTATTACTATTGCTATTGTTATTATTATTGATACGAATATTTGTATCGGCAAAATTACCAGATTTAGGACGGACAGGTTCTGGTATACGGCTACGTGGTAATATTTCCGACATACTAGCACTATTTGGACATGGTTTACGAACAATTGGTATATCATTTGGTGCTTGTGAACCATCTAAATCAGCTTTCCATTTATCATAACGACGCAATTCATAATCGATAATCTCCATACAAATTGAACCTACCTATAAATATTTAAAAAACACAATTACATAACTCTCAAACATCTGTTCAAATATTTAAACGATAATTAATTGACCATAAATAGTAAAATAAATTATACAAAAAATTAAACCTTGAAATTCATTATTACCTTACATTTGAGGATGACTTCATGGAATCGTGAATATACCGAAAAACAAAAAAAAGTAAATACCAAATGTGTACTAAGTACAATACTACGTTTCCAATCTTCTCTCAATACACGTCCAAGGGCACTAATCACAGTCTCTATCAAACAAAAAATAACAATAATTAATCAAATTTTTTGTTATGCAAAATTAATTACCATTCTTAGACAAGGCCTCCAAATTCTCGGGATCTCTTGCTAATAATTGTATCAAATGTGCCCCTTTTATCTTCTCTGACATACCTTCATACAATAATTCAATATAATTTGGTAAATTATTATAATTTGGTTCATCTACATTTATAATTTGTTTATTATTACTTCCAACATCTGTAATTATATAGAAAAAAAATATGCAAAAACTATATTACATTGTCATCAAATCTGAGGAAAATTAGGTACAAGGTCGGGTGACTAATACTACCATCGAGACAACTATAGTCATATTGGGTCAATTTTTTGAAAAAATAAAAATAAATAGTATGCAATATTTCCGGTTCAGTTAAATTAAAATGTAATTGTAATAAAGATAATAATGAATTTAGTCATTTAGAAAGTAAAAATAAAAGTTTCGTAATTCAATAGAGGAAAATAATATAAGTAATAAAAAAATTATCAGATGATTGATAAGAAACGATTTTATCGATAACTGGTAACAAGTGTGAGATTCTACGTATTTTTTTTTATAAAAATATCTCTGACTCTATGTATGAATGTAGTACATATTCTATAAATATAACACCCCAAAAATTTATATTCATATTGCAAATATACCTTTAACATTGCCATGACTGAATTTTCGTTTTTTTATATAATAAATTGTCTGTTCAACTTCTGAAATACGTGAATGATGGATCAAATCACATTGATAAACAACTTCTTTAGCTAATGCAAAACAATCAGTACGACTATTCAACATTGGTAATTCAATAATTTTTTTTAGAGCCTAAAAATTGGAAAAATTGATTTTTTATTCGATTATTTACTGATTTGTTACCTTTTTCTCGCTGTAAAGAACATTTTCTTTTACGCCTAAAATTTGCACATCAATTTCATAATTTAACACCAAAGCATTCATTGTAGGATGTACATCTAAAGTACCCGGTTTCCTTTCACTAATTAAATCAATTAATTGTCAAATCATTAATTAATTATTTTGTGAAAACTTAAATTACTTACGTCCGCATATATTTTGCCTCGTCCGGATCCATATTCGTATAGATGTAATCGAATTTATTAATTATATAAAATATACCACTAAACAGACACAATGATAATAATAAAAAATAGAGAAAAATTAACATCAAATCACTAATTTGTGCATTTTATAGTTTTTCTAATTATTCGTCAATTTCGTTATAAATTTATTTAATTTCGTTTGACAATGACGTTTTTTTTGTTTTTTCGTTCTGTTTTAAAGAAATTGGCCGATTTTATCAGCATCTACATTACCGGCCCCAATCAATACTTTCCTTCACAACATAACAACCAATCATATGCGAGCATTGTTATTAGTCGATTTAAGCGGTAATTGTTCGAAATCTAAATGGAAATTGCGCATGTCAGTTCATACTTCAAAATTTAATTAATTATTAAAATTTCCTAGAAATAGAAGATAAGAACCACCAGGTTTTCAACATCTGAATCAATAAATATTTATTTATTATTTAATTACAATACCGCCATTATATTTTTATCTATAAATAATAATGTCAACAATAACTAATAAATCTTGTAAATACATCAAACTATGGAGGAATGTTGATTCTATTGAGGCTGGGTATCGGTAATATCACCATTTTCCTGACCGTCCTGTTGCATTTGTTTTCTAATCTCACGATTTGAGTGTAACAATTCCAACAGTTGAGCATGAAGGTTATCATTCTTCTGTTCAATATCATCTAACGCTGAATTTAATGCATCTAATTGTTTATTTATTTGATTGAATTCTATAAACAATTCAAGTTTTACGTTTTTTTTTTTTTCGTTTAAGAAAATAAGACAACAAACATAACCTAACCTTCAGGATTCAAATCATCTTCTTCATGATTATCATCATCTGATGGCATTTCTTGATCTGAATTATTTTGATCATTTTCTGGAACATTCGAATATTCTAAATTGGAACTCTCACCCATTATTTACCAAAGAAAACGAAAATTAATTTTATAAAATTGATAATTTAGAACAAATGATTTGACTTTGACAGATCACATGACAAGCTAGTCAACTACATATACTTCTACACTCCATAGTCTAACCACAGTATATTATTATTATTAAATGACAAGTAGTTATTTATAACAGTAGTTATTTTATATGGCATAGTCAACCTATCAAAATCGTATTCGAATTAATTAAGGCTAGCACTAATTAATTGGGAATATTAATGAAATATTCTAATAATTGCCATAAAATATATTTTAATTTTTCAATTGATTATGTTTGGAAAATATTCCATTTCGTATCTTGAGATTTGTATAATAGTTGGAGGCGTGACTGTTCTGATGTTTACTGTACTTCTACACTCCATAACTACATATAATCAGATGTATTACTGGTTGCATATTAACAACAGATTTTTCTACAAAAAAAC